>JAPMUY010010560.1:7500-12286 GCA_026901105.3 Galaxias olidus
TAGTTCTTGATCAGCGTTCTATTTGTAGTTCTTGAACGGCGTTCCGGTTGTAGTTCTTGAACAGCGTTCCGGTTCTAGTTCTTGAACAGCATTCTGTTTGTAGTTCTTGATCAGCGTTCTATTTGTAGTTCTTGAACGGCGTTCCGGTTGTAGTTCTTGAACAGCGTTCTGTTTGTGTAACTCATACAGATTCCCGGCGGTGAGGAAGAAGTTCATCTGGGAGCTGAAGGAGCTGCGTCAGAAGGAACAGCAGAACCCCTACGTGGTCCAGTCCACCATCAGCCTCATCATGGGGGTCAAGTTCTTCAGGATTAAGATGTACCCCGTGGAGGACTTTGAGGCCTCCTTCCTCTTCATGCAGGTAGGAGAAAAAGAGGAGGAGAGGAGAGGAGAGGAGAGGAGAGGAGAGGAGAGGAGAGGAGAGGAGAGAGGGAGAGAGGGAGGGAGAGGAGAGGAGAGGAGAGGAGAGGAGAGGAGAGGAGAGGAGAGGAGAGGAGAGAGAGGAGAGGAGAGGGAGAGGACGGGAGAGGAGAGGAGAGAGAGAGGAGAGAGGAGAAGGAGAGGAGAGGAGGAGAGAGGAGAGGAGAGGGAGAGAGAGAGAGAGGGAGAGAGGAGAGAGGAGAGCAGAGGGAGGTGGATTAAAAATAGGAAGCATCCAGAAGGCCATTACAGATGAACTCTTTGAAGAGCCTCAGAGATCCATTTCTACTTCAACAGATTCACATTCATCCAAGCAATTGAAGAGACTTTTGAAAAGTAATATAATACATCTAAGACTGTACAGTTTTACCCTGTGATCATTAAACTGAAGGAGTACTTTCACCCCCACCCACTCACTCCCCCATGCCTCTTCCTCTCTCGCCACCTCTCTCTCTCTCTCTCCATCTCTCTCTACCATCTCCCCCAATCTCTCTCTCCATCTCTCTCCCTGTCAATCTCTCTCTCTCTCTCTCTCTCTCTCTCTCTACCCCTCTGCCTCCCTCTCTTTCTCTCCCTCTCTACCCCATCTCTCTCCCCTCCTTTTTAGGAGTGTGGTCAGTACTTCTTGGAGGTGAAGGATAAGGACATCAAACACTCTCTGGCTGGTCTCTTTGTGGAGATCCTGGTTCCTGTAGCTGCTGTAAGTCTCTGTAGTTAACTGTTTTACTGACTTTTTAGACGTTTCTGTTAATATTTTAGTTAATATTTCCATACTCCTCCTCATAGCCAAGTTTTCTGTCACTGCTAGTCTGTGTTTAAACTCATATCTGACCTTTGACCCCTCAGACGGTGAAGAACGAGGTGAACGTTCCGTGCCTGAGGAACTTTGTGGAGAGTCTGTACGACACGACCCTTGACCTTTCCTCCAGGAAGAAGCACTCTCTGGTCAGTCTCCACCCTCCCCCGTCTCTCCTCTTGTCGTTTTCATCCCTCTTCACCTGTTTCTTCCCTTTCTCCCCTTTCTTTCCTGTTCCTCCCTGTAATGTAGCCATAGCGATGATCAGGTGCAGCCATAGAGACAGAACTGGTGTTCCACATTCTAGTGTTCTATCGCTATGGTTACAGCCCTGCAGGCTTTGTTTGTCTTGTTTGTCAACAGGCTTCATGATGTTGTTGTTTATGATCAGAGGTTTCTCACCTTCTGGAAAAGTACACACACACACACACACACACACACACACACACACACACACACACACACACACACACACACACAGACACACACACACACACACACACACACACACACACACACACACACACACACACACACACACACACACACACACACACACACACACACACACACACACACACACACACACACACACACACACACACACACACACACACAGACACACACACACACACACACACACACACACACACACAGACAAACACACACAGACACACACACACACACACAGACACACACTCTCTCACACACACACACACACACACACAGACACACACACAGACACACACACACACACACACACACACACACACACACACACACACACACACACACACACACACACACACACACACA
The DNA here is from genome assembly GCA_026901105.3 of Galaxias olidus. Classification (NCBI taxonomy): domain Eukaryota; kingdom Metazoa; phylum Chordata; class Actinopteri; order Galaxiiformes; family Galaxiidae; genus Galaxias; species Galaxias olidus. Next base: position 9,533 of record JAPMUY010010560.1, read on the forward strand.
CACACACACACACACAGCTTACTCAGCAGAAAGGATAATAGAACACTCTGTTTGTCCCTAATGGTTATCTCCATGCCGACACACCCCGCCCGTATATCTGTAGCCCGTTGACGGACGGAGAGAGAACGAGAGAAGGGAGGGAGGGAGAACAGGAGGAGGGAGGGAGGGAGGGAGAACGAGAGGGCGGGAGGGAGAGAGGGAGAACAGGAGGGAGGGAGGGAGGAGGGAGAACAGGAAGAGGGAGGGAGGGAGGGAGGGAGGGAGAACAAGAGGGAGGGAGGGAGAACAGGAGGAGGGAGGTAGGGAGGGAGGGAGGGAGGGAGAACTAGGTCAGTGTGTGATTGACAGAGACAGGCCTTCATTGAAGTCTTGAGGCGTTTCCCCTGAGGGCGTGTTCCTCCTGTCAGCCTGTACTTCCTGGACATGTTATTAGATGTTAGATGACACGCTCTTCATGTGAGATGAGACAGGGACGCGCTGCTCTGGCGTGTAGCGTGTAGCGTGTAGCGTGTGACGACAGGGTTAGACCTAACACGTGAAGCTACCGCATCGGCCTCCAAGAGGAAGACGAGTCGACAAAGACTAGGGAGACAAACACTCTTCATTTCTTCACCTTCATCTTTTTCTCTCTTCCTCTGCCTCTCTTCTCTCTCTCTCTCTCTCCAGGCCCCTCACTTGTAACCTGTCTGCTGTCTCTCTCTTCTCTACATCGCTCTCTCTTTTCTTCTTTGATTATATAACATTCTCTCTCTCTCTTCTCTACATCCCTCTCTTTCTTCTTTTCTTTTATAACGTTCTCTCTCTCTCTCTCCAGGCCCTGTACCCCCTGGTAACCTGTCTACTGTGTGTCAGTCAGAAGCAACTCTTCCTCAGTCGATGGCACGTCTTCCTCAACAACTGTCTTTCCAACCTCAAGGTAAAACATCACCCTGACAGTTATTTATACATCCTAATATATGAACTGTCTTTCCAACCTCAAGGTAAAATGTCGCCCTGATAGTAACAGTTATTTATACATCCTAATATGTACCGAACTCAGGACTTTGTCACTGGATACATTTCTCTCTTTTGAAGACGTTCTCTTATAAATGTATCAACTGTTGACTGGATTTATGTTGTGCTTCATTATAAACATTTGTTAGATTAGTTAGTAAGAAAATGTTTACCAAACTTAATTTTTTTTTTAATGTTACTGTTACTTCTATAAGACTGTTTTGAACATCTGTGGCACTGTGAATGACAGAAATGTCAAACTATTACAGCGCTGGTCTGTGTATCAAACTCCTAGCTCTGGTCTGTAACCCCACTGTAAGATAACAGATACATTTCTCTCTGGTCTGCAGTAACCCCAGTTCTCCTTATAAATGTATCAAACTCCTAGTTGACTGCAGATTTATGTTGATGATCTTCATTATAAACATGGTCTGCAGTAACCCCAGTAACCTCTCCTGTAAGATAACAGATCTAAGAAAAGCTCTGGTCTGCAGTAACCAAACCTCTCCTGTAAGATAACAGATTTTTTTAATGCGTAAATAACAGATTACATGTTAGCTCTGGTCTGCATACCCCAGTAACTGTTAACAGAGTGAACATCTGTGCAGCACTGTAAGATAACAATGACAGAAACCTCTCCTGTAAGATAACAAACTATTACAGCTCTGGTCTGCAGTAACCCCAGTAACGTCTCCTGTAAGATAACAGATCCACAGTGTATCAAACTCCTAGCTCTGGTCTGCAGTAACCCCAGTAACTTCTCCTGTAAGATAACAGATCTACAGTATATCAAACTCCTAGCTCTGGTCTGCAGTAACCCCAGTAACCTCTCCTGTAAGATAACAGATCTACAGTGTATCAAACTCCTAGCTCTGGTCTGCAGTAACCCCAGTAACCTCTCCTGTAAGATAACAGATCTACAGTGTATCAAACTCCTAGCTCTGCTGCAGTAACCCCAGTAACCTCTCCTGTAAGATAACAGATCTACAGTGTATCAAACTCTAGCTCTGGTCTGCAGTAACCCCAGTAACCTCTCCTGTAATAACAATCCAGTATATCAAACTCCTAGCTCTGGTCTTCAGTCTAGTCTACACTGTAATAACCCAACCCACCTCTCCTGTATGATAACAGATCTATGTCAAACTCATAGCTCTGGTCTTCAGTAACCCCAGTCATCTCTCTTGTCAGGGAACACACAGAGATCTGATCTAACCACCAGCTACAGAGTGAGGTGTCTGAAACCATAGATAGAGAGATAGACAGAACTGAGGAAAGAGTTAAAACAGAGAGATGTGTCTGGAATGATACTTGAACTAGACAGAAGATAGGGTGGAATGATGGAGTGCCAGACAAAAGGTGTCTGTGTGTGTGTGTGTGTGTGTGTGTGTGTGTGTGTGTGTGTGTGTGTGTGTGTGTGTGTGTGTGTGTGTGTGTGTGTGTGTGTGTGTGTGTGTGTGTGTGTGTGTGCGTGCGCGTGCGTGCGTGCGTGGGTTGGGGGGGGGGTACAGGAATGCAGGGGAGACTGTGATGGAAATGGAGACCTTTTCTAGATTGGAAATAGTCTAAATGACTGTCTGTACCCACCTGTGTGTGTGTGTGTGTGTGTGTGTGTGTGTGTGTGTGTGTGTGTGTGTGTGTGTGTGTGTGTGTGTGTGTGTGTGTGTGTGTGTGTGTGTGTGTGTGTGTGTGTGTGTGTGTGTGCAGATTCAAAATGTGTTGAGCTGCTGTGGGAACGTAACTTTTATCTCAGGTTTCTAGGTG
>JAPMUY010010561.1:0-12238 GCA_026901105.3 Galaxias olidus
GATTTTAATATGACATTATTTGCATACGTAATGTTAACATTTTGTTTACCTCGTCGACCCAACTTAACATAGGCGTTTCTTGCCGACAGAAATAGGATGACTAAATAAGACTTTGTTCTGCGCTGAGAAATTCATGGTATGTAGAGGCGCAGCGGCAGAATGCCAGCGTAAAACCTATGAAGATCTTTGTTTTAGCTATAGGCTTCGAATCCAGCCTTTGCCTCTTTTTCTTATGTGTGTTCAATAACCCTTAGTTTTAGATTGGACTTGTTCCTAAAATCATAGAATTATTAAATCAGCTTTTAAAACGTATATATATTTAGCTTTGTATGTGAAATGGCTGACACTGTGAAAATTAATGAGAAGGGGGAGGCTGCAGACCTGGAGCACAGGTAGATATACGCCAAAGGAAAATATAGGCCAGGCAGTTTCACCACCCAGCTGCACCTGATGCGTAGCCGTAGGCTAAACTGAAGTAGAGGCGAACTGTATGTTAATTATTTTTGCTAAAGTTATTGTTCGGCCATTGCATAATGTTGGGTTATTAGATTAGGTTATTGGAATAGCTAAGGATAGATACCAAATTATTGCACTAGGCTGTCTGTGTCTATTGATATTAACGTTTTAAGTGATTGCACCATGCCTTATTGTTCTCCAACGTAGTATTAAATTAGCTAAGTTAACGTAACATCCTTTTATTTTTTTAATCAGTGAGCAGGAGGACTTTGATAGACATACTAAAGAAATCTAAGATGAGTGGTGAGGGGCACAACTAAACTGAAGTCCCATTTTATAAAAATGGCATGGCTAAAGTTTTTTTTAATTAACACGTTTTGGTTCACAAAAAACATTGTCTTTTTCATCAATAGTGCATATGATTATACTGTAAGTCTGCAGGGCTAAATATGGTTGTTTATATCTAAATTCACAACAAAAATGACATGTATCACTCAATTGCACGGTCTTCTATATGAAAACCAACAGTGAACATAACTTGGCTGCAGCATGATATTTGGTAATGCATATCATAACATTGTCCATGTGATCAAACTAGATATTATGTATTAATGAAACAATTATTTTTAAATACACAAAAAAACGCAAAAGCAGACCTTTTAGTCAGTAGCCTAGTACATATCATTACATTGTATTATCAGTAATGCAGTGCACCATAGACCTGCATCTGATATCTTACTGTAATGTGTATATTTAAATAAACGGCTCATGCGACATGATTTTAAATGCATTGATTGGATGTTACATGTCGAAGTACACATTGGAGTCATAGAAATTTCTACTGAGACACAGAGAAACCTCGACACACAGACGAATCGCCACACATGCACAGATCTCTGCCACGCCAGAAGTGTAGCAAAAGTCACGTGTAAAACCACATCCAATTGAGTATGGAAGCCCATAAGGGACTCTATTCAAATGAAAATGTAAACTTGAAAATACAAATGCAAGTCAACAATAGCATTATCACTTTCCACATTTGTATGTGTTATTTGAGACAAAATGTAAATGAAAATGCAATAATACCATTTGCATTTGCATTTTCAAATGCTTCAGTGGGCATTCGGTGTCAATATTAAAATTCAAATGCAAAAGCTGTTTGACATTACATTTTCAAAGTCCTACCCCGCCATATTGCGGACAATATACAAATGTTAATTCAAACTTGAAAATTAAATGCAATATAAAAAATGTATCTTCATTTTCCATTTGTGCAAGCATTATTTATGTCACAATTAAAATTAAAATGCAGTTGTCAAACAATTTGAAAATGAAAAGGAAATCGCATTTGCCATTGCATTTTCAAACACTTCATCTTCAGTACTACGCTGTGGAGTGGACAAAATGCTAATGCAATACGCGAATCAGCGCTAGGAGTCTATTGCATTTGCATTTTCAAGTCACCACGCACTCTTTGGGACAGAACATGAAAATTCAAATGCAATCCGTCAGTCCTCTCATCAAGGCGGGTCTTCAGTTAGGATGTCACTTCCTGGTTTAGTGACTTGCTTCATTACCCTTTTACCAACTCGTTGTTGGAGCTGCTATTTCACAAGTCCTTAGTCATATTTTTGTGCCGCAAGTTCTATGTTTTTGCATTTATTAAAATAAGTACATTTATTAAAATCTCTCTCTAATTATTCACAATGACAGTGCTGAAACGAAGAGAAGCCGGACAGTCATATAGCTGAACGCTTGCTGTGGGCTAATAGATTGGGCATTATTTTCAACTTTCACGTGCATGTTTACACAATATTAATTATCAGAATCATACTGAATAAATAAACTTATAGCACAATATGGGATATGGGTGATAATATGAAGGCAGGATTGTACCACTTTAGATTGGACAAAGCTATTTAATTAGAAGGTGCATTATAAACGCTGCAAATTTCTTCTGGAAAAGGTTTTAATGTTTTCATAAACGTTCACACCTAAAGTTTTAATAATGTTGTATTATAAATATTTGCCCATTGGTAGTGTTGCGCTTGTTTTGGGCAATTTTATTAAGGTGAGGTTGCTCATTTGTCTTTCAGGAGTTAGCCTCGCTGAGTGTTCATCTCTGCGGCAATGGCATAGGCTTGGCTGGTGCGGGAGACACGTCCACGTCGGTGCCAGAAATGGAGTAGACCTACTCTTCAATACATACTTTCTCTGTACTGTCGCGAACATCTGTTAATGGCAAAATTAGGTTGCCGTCAAATAGCCAAAGTGGTTATCTCCCGATGCACCGGACGCACCGCTAGCTACAGCTTGCACTATACTAAGTGACTGAAGGAGGAAGTGAGGTCCAAACTAAAGACCCGCCTTGATGAGAGGACTGACGGATTGCATTTGAATTTTCATGTTCTGTCCCAAAGAGAGCGTGGTGACTTGAAAATGCAAATGCAATAGAATAGCGCTGATTCACGTATTGCATTTGAATTTTGTCCACTCCAGAGCGTAGTACTGAAGATGAAGTGTTTGAAAATGCAATTTCCTTTTCATTTTCATGTTGTTTGACAAGTGCATTTTAATTTTAATTGTGACATAAATAATGCTTGCACAAATGGAAAATGAGAATACATTTTTAATATTGCATTTTAATTTTCAAGTTTGTATTAACATTTGAATATTGTCCGCAGTATGGCAGGGTAGGACTTTGAAAATGTAATGTCAAACAGCTTTTGCATTTGAATTTAATATTGACACAGAATGCCCATTGGAACATTTGAAAATGCAAATGCAAATGGGGTGATTACAGTTTGTCTTAAATAACACATACGAATGTGGAAAGTGATAATGCTATTGTGGAATTGCATTTGTATTTTCAAGTTCACATTTTCATTTGAATAGAGTCCCTTATGGGCTTCCATAATTGAGAGGCCCGCGTGAATTGTAATTTATGCTTGTCTGTATTTTCAGCTCTTGCAACAAAAAATACTTAGACTTTCAGCCATTAATATCCACGTACGTATTTACAGATTTGTCTACACATTTACAGATCTATGCACGCATTCACAGATTTGTCTACACATAAACAACTCTCAATAGACTTGCAAATCTGAATACAGACGGATATTTTTTATACACACTTACAAACCTGATTACGCACGCACGGATTCGGAATACACGTTTGCAGATCCCTGTACACATTCACAAGTCTCAGTACACATTTGTCAGTCTGATTACGCACGCACGAATTGAGATACAGATACACTCTCCACTCGCATTTGCAAATAGTTTTGCTACAATAATGACCCCATAAATGACCTCCTTCATTTTAATACAGTGAGTATCACCTTCCTTTCCTTATTTCTTGGGAAAAGTCAATCCCATGATATTGGACATCTCATACACTTTATACCAGATGACCTGGGCCTGCTATTGGAGTGTAGAAGTAGTAGTCTTATGAACAAACAAAACCCCAAATGGACAGAGACAAACTAATTGAAAAGCCTAAATGGCTTTCCCCATGTGCAAAGTTACTACCTACCCTTCTCAACTGCACATTTGCACTTGAAACAGACAATTTTTAAGTTTGAAAAGCATTCCATTTTTGCAACATTGTTTCATCTGAAACCTAATTTAAAATTCCTTTAAGGTTTCCAGTCTGAAGAAGTCACTCTTTGGCTGGGTGTGTTTGAGGAGGTATGAAATGAATTGCATTTATTCCCTCAGTCTCATAGACTGGGTCCTAAACTCCAGATTGGTGTTCCACCATTACTGAGCTAATCCACCCATGACTATGTTCCACTGCTGGGGAATATACAGTATCCAGCAATAATCACTATGGCCCATCTGAATAGCATACAAGCAAGTGCTACAGTAAGTCCCCTGGGTGCCTGCGTTTCTTTCCCTGGGGAAAGTAAAGTCCTTCGATGATTAAGATATATATGCTGTGTCCCATTAGGAAGAGAAGGTGAACGTGGATTGATACAAATCATATTCTAAGTCCTTGGAGACTATCAAATACAAATCGGACATTTCATCGACATTAGGGAAACATGCTCATGCACTAGCATTCTAAATACAGAGATTACAACATTAAAACAGATTATTCTCCACTATTTAATTCACATCTCAGTGTTCTGTTCCTACGTAGTAATTGTGCTATGTTTTGCTCTAGGGGGAAACAGCTTGCTCCCTGGAGAATCTCTTTGGCGAAATTACCAACCAGCAAACCCTCATAGAGAAAGCTTTGTGGTTACAGAAGAGAGATCATTTTAGATTTTTGCCACGTTATCTGTTGATGTTCTGAAGCGTCTTTGGGTGTCAGCTAAGCGCTATATAAATAAAATGAGTTCTTATTATTGTTATTATTATTATTATTATTATTAGATCTGTCTTTAGAATGTTGCCAGTTCATGCTCCCAAGCTGCAATGGGGAGGCCATAGCTGAACAGCTGGCACAAAAAGTTAAATTATGTTCTTACTCATTTGTAAGATTAGGATAATACTTTATTAGTGTGGGAAATTAGAGCTTTGCGTATGTGTAACAGTAGTAAAATAGTTTTTTTGCCATGAACAGACACAAAATATCACTGCTCAAGTCACCTCAGCCTGATATATATATATATATATATACATTTATCTATATATATGTATATATATGTATATTATACATTTATATATATATATGTGTGTGTGTATATGTATATATATATATATATATATATATATATATATATATATATATATATATATATATATATATATATATAATATTTGATCTGATATTCAAACTAATGTTGTTAAAGCAGCTAGAGGCAGTTTCCTATACTAGGTGATTTTAGAGACCCCTACTGTTAGCTTGGTGTGATTATTTTCCCTTAACGTTGCAAAGACGACTTGGAGGATGCTCGCTATCGCTGCATATCGCTAGCACTCCAAGCATGGGCATTGCTTCCTGATTTAGTGATGCACTTCCTTGTGCCATAAAGCAATTTGTTACAGTTTTGTATGGAAGCCCATAAGGGACTTTATTCAAATGAAAATGTAAACTTGAAAATGCAAATGCAATTCCACAATTGCATTATCACTTTTCACATTTGTATGTGCACTGTAAAAAAAAATAAGTTGGCCTAATTTAAAAATATAAGGCCACCTATTACAAGCACTTTTCTGAGTAATCTCAACTAGAGTGTACAGAACTCAAAAAACTAAATCCGATGCTTTAACTTAAAAATATAAATCAACATATTAAACACACTTTAATGAGTAATCTCAAATATAGTGTGCCGAACTCAAATTATCAAGTTAAACCAGTAAATATTCTAACTTAAAATAACTTGTTCTCAGGACTCAATGATGTAAGTAATGGGCTCTATAGTTGACCCAACTTACAATTAAAAGTTCCAAAAACGATCTGAAGAAACTCAATTAATCCAACAAGTGCTTTATTTCAGACAAAATGTCAAATCAAACACTTTCAGACACCAACTTAAAAACACACTCAAGACAATAAGTTTTTGCTATGCTAACGTATTGGTGCAATGCCTTAAACATCTTATACATTTGCGATGGACCTATTGAATACATTTTTTTTTTACTCAGCTTAATTCAACAGTGCCTAAATAAACAAACATGAGTTTTGTGATTGATAGACCCTATTAGTCTGCACCTTTTTTGCAAAATTGAAAAACCAGTTGAAACAAAAAGTTCAATGACAGGCAAAATTACAATATAAGGTGTCACAATTTTAACCAAGAGCCCAGCTGTCACATACACCTTTTAGCTTATCCAAACAGTCTTGCGTGACATTATTTCTGATAAACATTCAAATCCTTCCTTTACAAGAATTACATGTGATGAAAACGTAAAATAAAAGTTCACATACAAAGATGTCAGGTAGCACTCATCAATTTGGGAAACATGGACAGGGACAGTGCCTCAATTTCACCGGATATTTTTTTTCACTCTGATAAAGGCAGATTAGGCCACAACGTTTTTGTTTGATTGGCCAAATCAATCTGGTGAAACTATGGCACTGTCCCTGTCCTTTTTAAAAAATTGGTGAGTGCTACCTACTTTGGATATATTTTTTGACAAAAAACGTATAAGATTTAGCGCCACATGAGCTTATTTTTTCTTTGAGAAGGTGCGTCCAACTCCTCCACAACATGTAATGAAAATTATTTGAATCATAGTTCAGAGTGGGTGGTATTATTCTAGTGGTTAAGGATCTAGGGTCGAACTAAGAATCAAACACCCTCTGCCTTACAATAGTCTGCTTGTCCAACTAGGAAATCTGAGGCAACAATAAAATAAGGGAGGTCAATGAAACAAGATGATCTATGTTAAATTATCATTACTTAGGGAATAACCATAAAATTACCAGAATGTATAAGTTTGTGTTTGTACGTGCACAGTATCAACATCTCTTCTCCTACCAAGATAGCCAGAACACCCACGAGCAATTACAACAGGCAACTTTATAGAACAAATAAGAAAAAAGTTTCTGTTAAACACAAAACATCTGATGGCACTGAATATGACTACATGCAAGTAAAAGTAGTTTCTTGAATTTTTGGCAGATGTGATGACGTGACATTAACTAGGCTTGAGGAGTGCCATCTATCTGAGATTTGCATGGAGTTTACCTGAGAGACTGTGCTCTTACAGAACAGCTGCCACCACCGAGATTAAAAAAAATCTTCTGTATGACCTCAAAAGTGTATTTGAGGTTCTTTGGGTATTCCATATTGATAGTATACAGCAGGCCGATCAAACAGGCAAATGCAGATGGGAGGTCTTCAATATCCTGGAGAACCACAGTCTCTTCCAAAATGATAGCTGTGTTGACAATGGTTGGCAGAGACCTGACAGCAGCAACATCATCCTTAATCACTGTGAGGATTCCAATTTGTACGCCTTTGGTATAGTCCTCTTCAGCATCTGTGTCCTGAAAGAGTGCAAGCATGCAGATTAGTGACCAACTTAAAAAAAAAACTTTGAATTGTTAATATTGCAGTTGAGTGAAGTTTCCCATCTTAGTCACATAGCACGTAACCAATAAATCAGTTATTTGAAATAGACACATGAATGTACATAGACATATTTGAAATAGACACATGCAGCGGCTCCCAAACTATGGGCTGCGGTGGCACTTCAGATGAGCCGCGAAATCATGGACAAAATTGCAAAAATTATTTAGTAAAATAATAAAATCAAATTGTATCAAATTCGGCATACTTTGCTTTATACATTTCATGTAATGCTCTATCTATATACAATTCAAAAGGAAATTTGTTTAAGCCTGCATTTTCGTTTACAATTAAGTTGATATGGCAACGCCAGGCTACCCCCCCTGTAGCTGCGATGTTGCTGATTTGGTTGTCATGACTTCGTTACTGATTGACTGACAATTTGTGAGATTTAGTGGCTTAATGTAAGTGTGGTGGGCCAAAAACATTTTCAACATTTCTTTAGTGGTCCGCCAGTTGAAAACGCTTGGGAACCCGCTGGTCTAGTGTGATATAATCACAATTGCAACTATAAGCGAAGTAGAGATCAGGTAATGTAACAAGTACCAACAAACTTTCACATTAGTACACACATTTGTTACTCTCAAGATCAGATTCTGAAAATTAGACAAGAGCTGCTTCAAAAGTTACAAGTAGAGAATAGCATTGATAATAATTACAAACATTTCTTGAGAAGACATGTTGAATCCTCCCTGAGGGAAAGAGGCAGTCCTTCCAGGGCTACTCTTTCCCGGTGTTGTGAAATGTCAGTTACCTGAAAACACACAGAGACACTCCAATAACTGATTGACATGATTTTAATTTTAATTGGAAAATTCTGAATCAATCAGGTAAATCTAATTTAAGGTCCCAGCTGTCACATACACCTTTTAGCTTATCTAAACAGTCTTGCATGACAACTTGTGGCACTACTTCTGAGAAACATTTAAATCCTTCTGCAGGAATTACAAGTAATGAAAATGTCTAAAAAAAGATTAAAGATGATATAACGTTTTGGCCTAATCGGACATTATCAGAGTGAAAAAAAGAAAATCTGGTGAAATTGAGGCACTGTCCCCATTCTTTTTTCTTTAAGGTGCGTCCAACTCCTCCACTACAATATGTAATGAAAATTATTTTAATAATAGTTCAGAGTGGGTGGTATTATATATTGGTCTAGTGGATAGGATCTGGACTTCCAAATGGAACACCGGAAGGCTGTGAGTTCGATAACAGGGGCTGCCATCGTTGTACTCCTGAGCAGGGCACTTAACCCTGAGTTGCTCAAGGCGGACTGTCCCTGGCTAGTTCACTGTAAATTGCTCTGGATTATTCAGTCTGCTAAATAACAAATAATGTAATGTAATGCAATTTCAAAACCCTAGACATTAGCTGTTTGGCTTTTTAGTTGGATCAGCAAGTGTCTTACAATGAAATCAGGCCATTTTGTCAAGATAATGTCAATTAATATCATAACCCCTCTACATGCAAAGTACATTACCTGCTCAACCAGAGGATCAAGAAGTACCCTCATCTCTGGTCCAAATGCCTCCCTTCTGCTCTGATAAAGCTTCAGCAGTGCTGGGGTGTACTTCTCTGGTGATGCTTGGATTGAGCAATCAGGTTCACGTTTGTTATTCAGTGGAACTCAGAGGAAATCTGTCCAAATAGTGCAACACAGTGATATAAAGAATGCGTAATTGAGTACATAACTAGATAATGATATAGACAATTTATCACACATCCCTAATACAAGCCACACAACACTTACCTCATCCTGAAAAAACAATGCGGGCCATCGCTCTCTGATCTCTTCAACAAGGGGCTGAACCTCTACTACCTCTTTCAGGCGAAGAGAAAATGTAGAGTGCATCTTTTGTCGGATGGAAGTGGTGCTAAACTTCTTCTTTTTGGTTTCCTCAACCATCTCCAATCTTTCGTCCTCAAGTGTTTCATCTGTTTGGCCCTCCGGATGGTCTGGAAGAAAGTTGACCTCGGCTCTATTTGATTTCTTTAGGCAAAGCTTGACCTGCCCATCTTCAGCCCGTCTTTTCGATTGACACTCAACTCAGACAAACCAGCTTCACGTAACTTGCTGCGGTAGTTGCCCAGTTATACTTAATACTCATGACCCAGCCATTCCAGCCCGTACGCTTGCCATGCTCATTGAGGCATGGGTGTTTCTCAATAAGAGCAGCAGCAACTGACTGAATCGCAAAACTGTCAGTGTAGGGACCTCCTCAAAAATTTTCTGTCCAAGCTTGTCTAAAATTTCCGACTTCATGTTTCTTGGGACATCAAGTGAGGTTTTGGTCTGCTGATATATCTCATTAGCTTTTCTCAGGCAGTTCTACATCAAAGGAAAATTTGGGTATGCCAAACGGGAGGGCCAATCTATAGCACTTAAATTTTTGTAGTAAGTTGGTGAGCTCACAGATGAACTTGAAGCAGACATACTTGCTGTATCAAGAGAAAGAGACAGAACCTGCATCTGATAGGTCAAGTGCAGGTGGCTGATAGATCTCCATTGCAGGTGGCTGAATGATCTCCAAAGTAATTTCTTCCCACACAATTTTTAAGACTGCTTTATCCGCTGGTAACGCATTTATGTCATGCAAATTACAAAAGAGCATTCCCAAAATCAGGGTCTTCAAATTGTATTGAAAAACCCTCCTTCAGTTCCAACATCTCTTGAAGCACAGTCTTTGAATGTTCCACAGATTCTGGGACATTGGGAAGCTTGACCCGCCTAACATTTGAGGGGGATATGTACACCCGCAACAGCATTGTCTGTGGAGAAATACAAATACGTAAAAAAGGATTAGTCAACTCATGTGATCATGTTCCTGATTAGTTTGTCTTGCAGACCCATGAGCCTTGAGGACACTGAATTGTACACATCAGCCTACACACTACACAATCATTTACTGTGGTAGGAATGCCTTTGGAGTCACAAAAAAATGAGCTCCAACCTTGTATGCTGTCAATGGATGGAAATCATTTAACATGTGAAGGTCAATTATGCAAATGTCATCAAAGTTGCCTTCTTGAATCATGTAGGACCTCAAATGCTCGATGTACTCGTTTGAGACTTTCTTGCAAAGGTATGAAGCCTCTGTTTGAACCACTAAACATTTCAAAATTTTGTAGAATTCAGGCAAGCCACTGCGATGTCCTGCAGAAATGATCATACCCGACATGTAACGGACTCCATGCAAATGAACATCACTGGAGAGAGAGACTGAATTTGTGTTTGAGTATTTCCTCTCGACTGCTGACCTATGGGGTGCTTCCAAAAAAACAGGTTAAGAAAGGTTCAGCACTCTCTACATGAATTGACTGTCTGAAAAGGTCATTACGATCTAGATAGTATGCCAGCATTTCTTGATGTTTGGTTGCAAGAGTGAGGAGGATATTTTTGAAGTTACGAGTGTCATGTACTATCTTTTTAAAATAGCTGTGCTTCGCTTCGAAGCGCATCATCCAAAATGACACAAGCGGACCAAAACAGCGAATTAAATGTGGATAGTGGTCCACAAAGTGATGTTTAGGACGAAAGGAAATTTTAGGGAAAGTTTCAATCAGCAAGTTTCGATGGTCATTTATCAGACTCTCCATGAAACACAGTGTTTCCTCTGAAAAGGATGTACAAACAGCCAACTCAACAATGACCTTCAAATCCATTAGAATCTCCCAAGACGGATCATTTTCTGGGATTCGTAGTCCAATCATGAGGGGAAGCAAACGCAGCAGTGCCCAATTTTCATGTACGTTCCCACCTATTGTATCTTTTCCGAAGCATGATTTGGCTATGATCTTTGGTTTGTTAACCCTGTCAGAATCTTTGTATGGGAATGTCTTGACACACCTGTTCAGCTCCTCACTTGTTATAAAACGTTTAGTGATTAAAGCCTGCAGACACACAGCTAATTCTGCTGGTATGATGCCCTCAAATAAATCGTGGAGCACATCAGGAGGAAACCCTGCGATTGGATGGAAGTAGGACAAACGCTTACTCAGCACACATTCCCCTTTCACTCCACAGACACTTTGCTTGTTGCTACTACTCTGCACTTCTTCCACAAATGAGTTATGTTCTTCAGCTGTTCTCAACTTGAAATCACTGACCTTTGTGCATTTTATTGTATTCCTACTAGTCAAACAAAATCTGCAAAAGTACTCCGCATTAAAACTTTCTTGAAAACCTGTTAAACTATTTGCTGCAAGGTTATCTGCACACACACAAAAGACTGTGCCTTTCAAGTACTGACTGAGGGTCGGGACAAAAACACCAGTTTGCTCCAAACGCTAAATGTCACTTGTTAAAGGGCTGAGAAATTTCTTCATCATCATCATCATCATCTTCATCCGCTTTGTCCGGGGTCGGGTCGCGGAGGTAGCAGTTCCAGCAGGGCATCCCAAACTTCCCTTTCCCGGGCCACATTAACCAGCTCTGACTGGGGGATTCCAAGGCGTTCCCAGGCCAGTGTGGAGATATAATCCCTCCACCTGGTCCTAGGTCTGCCCCGCGGCCTCCGCCCAGCTGGACGTGCCTGGAACACCCCCCTAGGGAGGCGGCCAGGTGGCATCCTCACTAGATGCCCGAACCACCTCAACTGCCTCCTTTCTACGCAAAGAAGCAGCGGCTCTACTCCGAGTCCCTCACAAATGGCTGAACTTCTCACCCTATCCCTAAGGGAGATGCCAGCCACCCTCCGGAGGAAACTCATTTCCGCCGCTTGTATCCGCGATCTCGTTCTTTCGGTCATGACCCACCC
>JAPMUY010010565.1:0-12055 GCA_026901105.3 Galaxias olidus
ATTTGGTTTAAGGCAGAACATTCCTGATAGGTTGGATCTTGGATATAACGTGACTGTTGCGAAGTGTTTTCCTTACCAAAAAAAAAAAAATGTAATTACCGATCCGAGGACGATGATTTGATTAACCACATTTCAACAACGTGGCAAGTGTTGTGAACTTGCACCAAAAATACCGTAGAATTATAAAATTTTGATAAACGTGCACTTGTAAAAAATATATTAAATCTTGAATCTTAAGACAAATATATTGTATATTGCCTATATAGTGTATGTAGCCTTGCTTGGTGATGCCGTTACCTACGGTAGTTCGCTATCAGACCCACTGGCAGTATTGGAGTGTTTAGAACTGTTGCGTGCCACCACCATAATGTTTTTTCAGTAAAAGTCGATCGTTGTTTTGCTAGCTTTATTTACCCTGCAAAACCTGAAGAACTATGACAGTTTGTTTACCTATCACACACTCACACACACACACACACCTCATAATCACACATACAAGCAGGTGCAAATCAGACACACACACACACACACACACACACACACAGGGTGTGACTGGATAACGGGTTTGTAAGGGGTACCAGTGACAAATAGAATGAGAGAGTGTAGGAGAGATACAGAGACAAAGAGAGAGAGAGCGAGAGAGAGAGTGTGAGAGAGAGAGAGAGTCCATTACATGATTGGCTCCATCGTCCAGGGTTGGTTTTGGGTCGTTGTGTGTGTTTCCCATAGTGATTAATAGGTCTGTTGTCCTACAATCACAAAGCAAGATCAGAAGGAGTTTTCCCATAGATCCAAAACAGAATGAGCCAAGGTTGATGGCCGACAAAGCTTGTCACAGGCAACGGAATGAACCAAGAAGTTTACAGTAATATACGTTATAGGAGGGACACCACAAAATGGTGCATTGCATAAGGCAGGTGTGTTCCATCTTTTTAATCTATTTCTTTTGAGGTTATCCGTGCGGGGGATTAGAGGGATGAGGAG
Organism: Galaxias olidus; assembly: GCA_026901105.3. Classification (NCBI taxonomy): domain Eukaryota; kingdom Metazoa; phylum Chordata; class Actinopteri; order Galaxiiformes; family Galaxiidae; genus Galaxias; species Galaxias olidus. The sequence continues at coordinate 985 of JAPMUY010010565.1, forward strand.
GATGTGATGTTAAAGCTCATCCATTATGAGCTGAATGATATTTATCTTCATTAGCCAGATGAATGGAGAGGGTGGTTTAGCTAGACCCTCATCTCCTCAGTGTGATCATGCCTACCGTAATCGTCATTATACATTCCGGTAGGTCCATAAACTCACACGTGGGTGCTTTCACGAATATGCCGACAGACATACATAAAAACATGCAGACACACACACACACACACACACACACACACACACACACACACACGCACGCAAACACAGCTCACCATCCTTATTCCACCTACCCTGAATATATATGACATGGGCTTTAGTTTCTCAGTCGGCAGCTTGTTGAAGAGATCTTAACATGGAGGTGGCTAACGAAGATAGATATCACGGGTTGTGGAGTGGTGACGTTTCCTGGTGGTTCATTGGTTTCACCTGTCCTCGTTTGTGTCATTGTGTCCAACTGGGTTCTTGTGTTTGATTGGTTCTTTTGTGTTTTAGGTTTGCATTTAAGTTCTGTCTCTTGTGGTTTTCCTTGTCGGTTCATTGTTCCATGTTACGTGCCTTCGAGCTTTTGTTCCTGGCTTTATTCGAGAATAAACTACTTTGCACTACTTACCTGGGCTTGGGCCTGACCCACCTCTTGCTCAGGACAATAGATAACTTTGTATTTACTATATGAAGCTAAACATCTAAATGGTAACTGCACTTTTTATGGAGCTACATATCAAGCTAGCTAACCAGTCAACACACCATCATGATGAATTGAGTACATTACTGACGTTCATAACATGCTTTAACAAATGTATTAAGAAAGAAACTTTATTGAAAAAGATATTATGAAACACAGTATATTATAACAAGGAAATTGCAATGAAAAACACCCCCAAAAAATACCCTTGTATATGGACCTGGAACCCAGAGTGCGTTTGTGTCAGTGAATCATGCTGTAATTCTATTTTAACTTAAAAAGATATCTCCAAGGAGAATGGCGGTCAAACTTCCTAGCTTTTCCCTTGAGGTCTGGGTTAGAGCTGGAAGGATAATAAGCTGAAAGGATAGTAATCAAAAATAAATGAAGCACCGAGCTGTCCCTCTCTGACGCACACTATATACATACTCATACACATTGCTGAATGCATGTATGCAAATCTAATAGAAATAGAATGAAAAGACTTCCCTAAATTGAATTAAATTGAACAATTTTGGGTGGTACAGATGTTTTTTTCCAGGTAGCATACAAACATGTTAGGCTGTGTGCCATTGTGCAGTAAGTGTCTTGGCTTTTAACCCCCAGAGGAACATGGATAAAAAGATGCGTGTCTTTTCTACACTCTCAGCTCTTGAGCCCCTCCCTTAAGTCTCGTATAAGACCCTCGGGCGCCTCGTAAATTAGCGGGCAGGTTTTTATACCTCTGGTGGTGCTGATGGATGCCTGCTAGTCATTGTTCAGTGTCGGGCGCTCACAGGCTAAAAGTACTGAGATGTAACGAGAGACGGCTATAGATGACATCACACGCATGGAAATAGAAGGCAGAGCAGGCCAAGAAATATATCACTGCATCACTGTGTATCATTTTTCAGCAGCACGAGGATGTTTACAATACAACATAACAGTGGAATAATATCGAACAGGATTGTCCACTGGAAGTTAATAAGACAGTGAATAATGCTACCATTTCAAGTATTTAATTGAACCAACCATTTGACTCATCGTTACATGTCTAAACCTATTTTGAAAACCTCCAGTTATAACGAAACACATCCACAACCATAACAATACATACGCACGCACACACACACACACACACACACACACACACACACACACACACACACATTTAGAGCGCCAATCACCTTTATCTTTCATTCCATTTTCCTTCACTGTCATTCTTTGCTCTCAGTTTCAACCATGGTGTTTATTTGGACTGTAGTCTGAGTTAGACTAACTGGAAACCAATACATTGACTCCCAATTGACGGAAGCATCAATGGACCTTTAGGTGTTTCCACACCATGTTTGGGTGTTTCGTCTATAAAAAATATCTTACGTTGTTGTTCCACTGTGTCACAATATATCCATATACTTAAATTGATCATAATTTACTTAGTGTTAATCTACAATGGTTCCTTTTAATGTACTGTGTAAAATATATGTCAGAGAGGGCACATGAAGACACAGATACACAACCCCCCCCCACGTACACACAACACCTGGTCCCGAATGGTATTTTTTAAGGTCATACAATGTTCCATGCTGGTGTTGTAAATGTCCCTCTCATACAGGGGCTTTGTAATTTACAGTCTTGTATAATGGAGACTGAGTTGTGTTAACACAGCAGAGTACGGAAGAATGTATAAACAATGTGAAAAAAATACACATAGTGTAGCATCTGAGAGATTCACATTGGCAAGTACAATATTTATAAAATTTGAAGTTCACCTTGATTTTTCTTTAAAACATTTTTTCACACTCTGGAACCTCCTGTGACACTCCTGCAGTCACTGATCGACCCATCCCCATCTTGTGAAAATACATCCATATACTTTCATTGATTATAATATTGTACAAGGAACAGCGATTACTACAGCTATCAGTGAAAATGGTATGTGCTATTTGTACAAAGCTGTCGTTACTTGATTGCGTTAATCTTACTTTAAGATAAGGAACCCATTGTACTGGAGAGTACTTACGATCTGAAGATAATGAACTATTCAGACCTCTGCCAATGTTGGTGGGATTTACTGAGAAACCTGGCTGCCAGCAAGAGTGAAAGGCATGAAGTTGAACGACATAAAATTTTTAACGGATTACAACTTTACGGATTTTACTTATTACAGAAACAAACGCATATTGAGTTTGTCAATGTATTCAAAATAAAATGTCCAACAACTGTTAATAAGACATTATTCATTCTTATTGACACTGTGTTCATAAAGCATCTTTGGACAAAGAACCATATGTTAGTATGGAATAATGGGGAACAAAATGTGGGGAGTAAAGAATATATAGAACTTGGCATGTTTCTCACAAATAGTTTCTGATAAGCTTTTTAGAGACCACTCCACCAATTTACATAATATATTATATTAAGTTATTATGACGATGTCTAACATAAGACTTGTGTAATGTCTTGGCCACAAAGATGGAGATTCAGCTTTTCTGCAATGAGTTTCACATGGTTAATTAAATGCAAAAAAAAACCCATTCTGTCTGAGTTTGTGGTGAAACTATTTGTTTTTGTCATCATGTTTGCTTGTTCGTGTGTGCCAGTTTAATGCATGGACATTGAAGAATCTGGTCCTGATTGTAGTATAATCCACTAACAAAAAATCTGATTACTTAATGTTTCTTTCATTAGCTTTACTTACAACTACATTTTGAGTTACGTATATGTCGTATTTGTCTGGAAAAAAACAGTTTGCTCAACAAGCCAATGAGCAGCAACAGTGATACAAGCTATGTTTGAATTGACATCAACAGTGGTTTACTTTTTACAAAATTATTTCTGTAAGTCATTAATGCAATTCATTTATAAAAACAAAAACAGCAGTAAAGGTAAGGGCACAACCTCTGTCTGTCACAACAGACCCAAAACACAACTTTTTTCCAGTCTTTAAAAGTGAAATACTTTTCCCCTAGGTGATCCAAACTAAGGTTATTACAATGTCACACTCTCGCAAGCGTCAAAAAACCATGTACATAAATTGTTAGCTTTAACGGTAATTGGTGAAACGGAGAAGAGAAGATGTGAAAGCACTATAGCACTTGCTTAGCTCTTATCTAGATGATTAGGTCAGGGATGCACTTATTTTCTCTACCTGACTTGTAGTTTTTACCATTATCTTTTCGTAGGCACAACGTTTTGTAAGTCGCTTTGGATAAAAGCGTCTGCTAAATGAATGTAATGTAATGTAATGTGAAAGGGTCTGTTCTTCGATCGATATCCCAAAACGATTTTGGTATGTAGCCCAATGAATACAATTCTGTAAGGTATTCTCTTTTGAAAGCATTTATGTTCATGTTTTTCAGTTTTATGACACCCTGTACACAAGTAGAGCTCAATGCTGGTAAATGTGTAATTAACAATTAACATGAATGACAGTTAGCACGTCAGAATGCACACAGTCTATCTTTATTTACAATGTCAAACCTTTACGATCTGTTATGAGAACTGTGAGGTGACGTCATGGTTCTAGAACACCATCACATTCACACTCTATTTGGGACAAACAAACTTTATCCTACCAATTCTGACACCATCACACACATGGAATAACCTTTCTAACAGAATACAGTCCATCATCTTTCGATGGCTCTGCAGGAGGCAGCTGTCACATCCCTTATGTCAGCCTCACACTAACATGAATATCCAATTTACTCAAGACTTGCTATTTATGACAGGAAGAGTTGACAGTTAATGTTAGGCGGACGTTTAAATCCACCTCCCGGTCTAAAAGGACTCCATGTAGGGGGATACAATTTAAAAACAATACTTAGCCTATATTGAAATATTTGTATTATTTTCACTCTTTGACACACACACACACACACACACACACACACACACACACACACACACACACACACTGTTCTCTCCCACTCACAGATAACCTTTTATCCTCTTGATAAACAGCTGTATTCCCAGAGCACAGTTGCAATGTTTGTTATCAACATACAAACAGATCCCTTTTAGTTGTTTCGTTCTCTTGCCAATTACAGTATTGGAACAGTAACTTGCACCTGCAAGTGCACTGGCATAAAACAACTCTATGAAGCTCACCTTACCTTAAAAGTTGTAAATTATATTATATGGGAATAGGAATCGATTATTTTTTTAAAGAATGTATTTAGGACCGCCCATAAAACCAAAGAGCTCCTCCTCCTTCAAAGTGGAACAGACAGAGACAGTCTGGAGTAGATCGCTACAAAGAACTGGCCGGGGTCCAATCTGACAGAGATTAATCTCAACCAGGGTAACAACGAATGAAGCAGTGCTGCACTGTGTGAGACTGTGGGTGATGTAGAGATAAAGTGACAGAAAAAAAGAAAGAGAGAGAGAGACAAATAATGTATATATACTGTACATTTGTAGTTAATAAATAATTTTCAAATGATTTGTTTCTTACAATGATGTATGTAATTGTATTGTCCTTTTGTAAACTGCTTTGGCAATATTGTCTTTGTACAGTCATGGCAATAAAGCAGTAAGGGGGGCGGGGGGTGCACTCTCCAGTCTGGACACTGGTCTGTGACGGTGTGCTGTTTGTTTTCGAAAACCTCAAAAACCTTGGAGCGGGAATAATCTAATTTAACATAACAGGCAGGAGTCAGGAGGAAATTAGCCGTGAAATGCCGTGCGTCTCTGCGTTTATGTCAATAGGACCCTGACATATCTGGTCTGACAGCCTTGATTGATACGGTCTCTCTCCATCACACCAAGCTAGTGTCTCTCCACCAAACAAAAGTGGTAACTCTGCCACACCGATCCAAATCAAACTCCACTGGAACCAGAGACAGCTTGTCACACTGGCAGGTTTGGCAGTATCACAACCACTATTGATTATAAATTATTTAATTGAACCAAACTGTACAGAACTACACTAGAGAGAGAGAGCCCACTGAGCAAAGATACGTTGAAAAGACGTCTTTTGAACGTCTTTGTCGGTGGTACAAAAGACATCCACCGAGAAGCCAGAATGAAAATTTTTGCAACGTCTTTTCTGAACATCTTTTTAAAGTTAAACAAAGACGTCTTTTAAATGTCCACTGTTGATGTCCAAGTGATCTCCTTACAGGATTCAAAATGAAAGTTTTCTGAACGTCTTTTTAACGTTCAACAAAGACATCTTTTAAACATCCACAGTTGACGTCCAAGTGTGCTCCTTACAGGGGGCAAAACGTTTTTGCGATGTTTTTCTGAACGTCTCTTTAATGTTAAAAAAAGACGTATTTCAATAATAAGTCATTGGATTTACTTTTTTCCTCTGGACTCACAGCTATCTGTCTGGGTGATAGCACAGCAGCCAATTTGTGCCAAACAAACACAGGGAGAACTTGCAAACTCACAGAAGAAAGGCCCTTCGTTCCTCATTGGCCTGACTTTGGCCCTCCTGTATGAGAGAGAGAGAGAGAGAGAGAGACCAGGAGCAGATAGATAGACGGAGAGACAGACAGTCAAATCTGTGTATTACCAGTCTCTTCACTTGTGCTCTGTCTTCATTAGAACCAAGCCAAAAACGTCAATGTACACACACACACACACACACACACACACACACACACACACACACACACACACACACACACACACAGAGACACACACATAATCACTCACCCCGCTGCCTTTCCTCAGTGGGGAGATCCATGAGATTAGGGGGCATAACAGCAAGGAAGGAAATAGAGAGGGAGAGTACAGAAGACAATCTGTCTTTTGTGTCTGCTCTTCATTTTGCTCCTCTCAGTCAGGATGCTACCGTATAAACTCGCTGCATTGGAATGAAGGTGGGGTGGAAATAAATATATAAAGACAAATAGACATGACATGACAGATCTGACAGTTGGAATACAATAACACTAACAATACAATTGTTACAATTACAATAACACAGGAGCTTAGTGTTAACAAACCTAACCCATAGCATTCCCTTCGTAACACAATGGTTCAGACTCTGGCTAACCTTCATCAGTAGTGTTTGTCTGTGTGTATGTGTGTGTTACTTTGTATGTGTGTTACTTAATACTTACTAGTATGTGCTATTGAATAACTCCCCTAATCTATCTGGTTGCTACCCCCATGTCACACTGCTCCTTGTGGAAAACCTGATTAGCGTTTTATTTCCTTCATGCAGAGCTTTCCAAAGCTCAAGTAAACAGTTTAAAAATCTTCCGTTGCCAAATAGAAATGCAAAATAAAAATACATCTTGATCTTTTAGTGTTTGTATACATCAGTTAGACCAGTGAGGGAACAGTTAGACCTATTACACACAGATTATCCAGTTTGATTACAGATCCAAGGAACTTGGCCATTGACTAAAACTGGAAATAACAACTACACAAAAAGGCATGTCTGTAAGTTTCAAACATTATGTATTTATTATGGAAGTAATGGCTTCTCTAATGATTATTACTTTAGTTACATAAAAAATACATACTATTTCGGCAAATTCTATATTGGTAAAGACATTTTCCATATAGAACTCTTTTACTTGTTTTGTTTGATTGTAAAATGCTGCTGAAACATTCTCAGATTTTGTATATTTGTATCCAGGTCTACAATTGTTGGTATTCAACAGCCCAACAAAAAGGCATTTGGTTGTTTTGTAACATCCTTACAACCAACACAATCCACCTTCCTGGAAATCTTTTTAAACAAACATGGAGGAAAACAGGGCAGCACGGTGGTCCAGTGGTTAGCACTGGTGCCTCACAGCAAGAAGGTCCTGGGTTCAAACCCCACCTGCCCCAATGGCCTTTCTGTGTGGAGTTTGTGTGGGTTTCCTTCGGGTACTCCGGTTTCCTCCCACCATCAAAAAAACGTGCTCAATTCTCCTACCAGTTGCCTGACCAGTCACTGCCAATTCTGCCAATTGGCTGCCGTGTTGTGTTTAATAGCTGTCGGTCCATTCGTTGTTCGTTCTGTGTAATTAATTGGTGACCAATTTGTGTAAAGCGTTTCGAGAAAAGCGCTAAAAACTAAATAAAATGAATTATTATTACATGACAAGTGATGAGGAGCCCTTCATCTTGGTTTTCTACCCCCCAGGACAGCCAGGAGACATTAACTTAGCTAGCAGACCATGACTTGCTATAATTATTAAAAAGCTGGCACCCACCCAGGCTCATAATGCTCATGCTTAGTCAGCAAGCTCATGGGCCAGTTTGAGGGGCCACATTAAGCTGTTTTCCAAGTTCTCTCTCTCTCTCTTCTTTCTCTCTCTCTCCTTTTAGACCACACATCTTCACTCACGCACACACACATACACACACTCTCTCTCTCTCACACACACACACACACACACACACACACACACACACACACACACACACACACACACAACGAGCTTGGTTCAAGATCCATTTCATGTGATTGGTATAAGCGAGCTGATTAACATAGAGACGAATGACTCATGAATGCGCCAGTCTAGTGCTATCACCATTTACACAAGGCGTGTGTATGTGTGTGTGAAAGAGAGAGAGACAGTTTTTTTCTGTTTGTGTTTGTATGTGTGTGTGTGTGTGCAACAAGAACGACAGCTTCACCCTCAATTCATCAGACATGCCGTACATAAACACATTATGCAGGCAATGTCATTTGAAGGGGTGTTGTCAAGGTTTAGTAGTGTGTGTGTGTGTGTGTGTGTGTGTGTGTGTGTGTGTGTGTGTGTGTGTGTGTGCATGCGTAAGGTTGAGAGTGAACTTAAGCGTTCTGACCATTGTCCTCCAGTTGTATCTCCTTTATCAGCAGAGGACAAAGTGTCAGTGGAGCGCACTGCTGCAGTAAGTGTGTGTGCGTGTATGTACCTGTGTGTGTATGTCGAGGGAAGGTTCAATCTCCTTATTCTCACTCTTGAATCAGCTATTTCACTGAGCTTGTTCTGAAGACAAACGGTGTGTATGAGAGATCAGTTTGTTTGTAAACAACGGCCCTAACACCACTTCCGGGTAGCGGAAGTAACAATTTTGAGTGAGAGAACATGCTTTAATCTGTTATGTTTATGAATTAACCACAATTTTGGCGAGTTGTAGAGGTTTAGATTTGTACAGATTCCCCCTCTGAAATTAAGCAAAAGCGCCCGAAAACTATGTTGAAAGCACTTGTTCACATTACGTTTTTTAAGTGTTATGGAAACATATTGGGCTAAGCGTTACAAAGAGGCCAACATTAACGTTTCATGGAAGTAAATCGTTGCTTCCCTGGCTCATACCTTATCGTTATGAGAACTAGCCCATGTCTTTTTCCTCATTAGTGTGCCCACTGAAAGTGGCACACTTTTGTACTTTCACATACTTATTAGTGTGCCCACTGAAAGTGGCACACTTTTGTACTTTCACATTCTTATTAGTATTATGTGATGCATCGTCAGATGCAGCACATACTGTTACCGGAAAGTCATATTATCATTATTGTTATTATTATTATTAGGCCTATTTTAGCGCGCCTATCTATGCCCGCAGTTTTGACCCAATCGATTCCATTCCAGTGCCCACATATCTTGGGTATTGCAGTCCTTTGAAATAACATACAGCTAACTGATCGGTTAACGTTTCATATTTTTTATTTATTATTTTTAATAGGTTTTTAGCCCCATTGAAATGAATGGGGAGAGAGTTTTCACGGTCTTTTGCCGCCATCTAGCGTCGGTGTTATGTAATTGCAAGTTGTTGTGTTAAGCCATACTGACTGTCTTGGCTTGCAGCATTGGCTTGCAGCAATGACTGACTCCGTCTGGTTATTATGTGATTGCCTCGTAAGACGCAATGCTGTTATCCTTAAGTTTCGTAATTATTATTATTATAATAATAATATTAGCCCCATTTTCCGGCACCTGCATTTCGCTTCTATTGCAACGCCAAAATGTCAGTTCGAATGCCACGGACTCAGTGTTAATTTTGACAAGCATTTTTCATTTTCATTTTGTTTAGTTATAGTTAAGATTTAGTCAGTGTTAGTAAGTTTTCGTTTTAGTCAATTCTTCGTCAATGTTTTAGTCCTGACTCCTAAGGGGAATTAACATAAATGGCTCTGGTTTATATGCACACTTCTACACATAATTAAGCAACCACTTGAACAGTAGGCTAAACGCGGCGCCCGGCCTACGCAACTAGAAGGCAGTGCGGCTGATGTTAACCGTAACTAGCTTATGCAATGCAGTCTAGCTAAACTGAATGATGAAGTTAGCAGCACCGCTCTGAGGTGAGTGTCACTGCTTCAAAAGCAAGAGCAGCACTATGACACGTTACGTTAAGTTTTCCTAATGCAATCGAATCAATCATGTAATATATATTTACCGTTACCTTGGCAGATTTGGAGCTCTCCCAGCCCGACACAGGGCGAAATGCGGGGTACACCCTGGACACGTTGCCAGTCTATCACAGGGCTGACACATAGGGTAAAGACAGACAACAACTCACACTGACGGGCAATTTAGAGTTACCAATTAACCTGCATGTTTTTGGACTGTGGGAGGAAACCCACGCAAACACGGGGAGAACATGCAAACTCTACGCAGAAAGGCCCTTGGGCCAGGTGGGGATTGAACCCAAGCATTCTTGCTGCGAGGCAAGAGTGCTGACCACTGAGCCACTGTGCTGAGACGGCAACTAGGTGGGCTTCCCTGTAGCACATATCAAATACAACTGAAAATTTAGCCTCCCCTCCAAATGGGCTACCTCAATTGAAAAGTATGAGGTAGCCCATTTTGACAGGGAGAAATTACTGCTCATGCGCTACCCTGTTCTGAACTAAATGCATACTTTTTGAACACATTAAAGCATTGTCGGTGAAAGCCTGACCTTGTTGAAAATAAAATCAAACGGTAGTACTTCATCGTCATGTGTCCACCATTATATTATGATGAAGAGGCACTACCGATCTAGCGGCAATAAGCTCCCTTGTCAACAAACAGGGTTTGGACCGCAGTCCGCTTGTGCTGCAGGGGCAGGTTCTGCGCGCTAAGGCTGTCAGTCGAATAACTGCGATGCATCACATCGCATTTGCTCAGGGAAATGCATTTCGAAAGTGAAAGTGGCACACTCTTGTACTCTCGCATACTTATTAGTGTGCCCACTGAAAGTAGCACACTTTTGTACTTTCACATACTTATTATTAGTGTGCCCACTGAAAGTGGCACACTTTTGTATTTTCACATACTTATTAGTGTGCCCACTGAAAGTAGCACACTTTTGTACTTTCACACACTTATTATTATTATTATTATTAGTGTGCCCACTGAAAGTGGCACACTCTTGTACTTTCACATACTTATTATTATTATTATTATTATTATTAGTGTGCCCATTGAAAGTGGCACACTTTTGTACTTTCACATACTTATTATTATTCTTATAATATTTATTTAC
>JAPMUY010010567.1:0-5000 GCA_026901105.3 Galaxias olidus
CATGCCTGCTCTATCCTTCTATTTGGCATCATTCATTTCTACACTTCCGTCAAAAGTCCAATCTTCGATTTTTTTTCTCCAGTGGTTTTTCTTCACCATCTTTCCTCAGCCTGGTTCCCTGCTCCTCAAGCCCCCCCTGCCCCTCCTAACGTACCCTCTGCCCTCTCTGTTCTTCCTCCTCTTCTTTCTGCTCCCTCTGTTCTTCCTCCTCTTCTTTCTGCTCCCTCTGTTCTTCCTCCTCTTCTTTCTGCTCCCTCTGTTCTTCCTCCTCTTCTTTCTGCTCCCTCTGTTCTTGCTCCTCTTCTCTCTGCCTCCTCCAACACTCCTACTCCTGTGTTTCCTCGGCTCCTCCTCCTTGCTGTGTGTCAAACAGAAGGACAGCCCTCCTGTAGTTGCATGATAATGGACTGTTACAGTCGCACTCGACTGGATGCTTTGACACACACAGAGAGAGAGTAATAGAGGGGGGGTAGATTTCCATCTTTACAAAATGAGGTGTGTAGCTTTAAGGATTAGAATGCAATCTGCAGCTAGCCTCTAACCTGAGAGAGAGAGAGAGAGAGAGAGAGAGAGAGAGAGAGAGAGAGAGAGAGAGAGAGAGAGAGAGAGAGAGAGAGAGAGAGAGAGAGAGAGAGAGAGAGAGATGGGGGAAGGGTGCACGCTGTAACCGGTGGCCGGGTCTCCTTTCCTTCCCCCTGCTACCACTCTGCCATCCTCTATCCCTCTCTCTTCCTCTCTCCCTCCCTCACCAGATAGATTTTGTGCCTACAGTATACATGTGTATATATACAGTATTTAAACCTCTTTTACTCTCAGCCCCCCCCTCCCCTGGCGTCTGCCTTTTCCTACCTGGGAGTCCGTCTGCCTGCCTCCCTCTTATCCCCTTCCCGTCCTCCACCTGTTTTTTTGCACTAGCTGTTTGTTTCTGTGTAGCGCTCTCTTTTCCTTTTTTTATATCCTTCCTCTGTTCCCCAGCTGTATCCTTCTGGACCTATCTGTCAAATCTGCTGTTTTTCTTTGTCCCTCACTCTTTCTTTCTTACCACTCTGTTCCTCTGCCCACTCTCTCTCTCTCCATCTTGCATTTGGTACACAGAGACTAAACTTAACCACCAACATGGAGGCTAGATTGATTGCTAACAGAAACAAACACACACACACACACACGCACACACACACAAACACACACAAATGTGTGTACACTTCAATACAGCCCCTCTGGAAGATTAGATCAGAGACGACTGCCTTTAGACCCGTTGACCTTACGGTCCGATTAGGTGGAGAGGTCATTGTATCAGTGGACACACATCGCTAGACTCAGGTTGTAAACAACACAGGTGCAGAGAGGGAGAGAGGTAGAAAGAGAAAGAGAAAGAGAGCGATAAACAGAGAGAGAGAGCGAGAGAGAGAGATAGAGAGAGAGATTAGCAGAGAGAGAGATATACAGAGAGAAACACAGAGAGAGATAAACAGAGAAACAAAAAGAGAGCGAGAGAGAGAGAGAAACACACAGAGAGAGAGAGAGAGAGAGAGAGAGAGAGAGAGAGAGATAGTCCAATAACACCAGCCCAGAAGGCAGTAGTAAATTTATCAGTTAAGAGGAGGTGTTCTAGCCTTTATTAGAAAAGTGTAATATTATCGTTCTGTATGCTACGTCTTCTCCCATTACCTCTGCTTTTATTGAGCCTGTCCCTGATATAATATGAGCTGCACCCGTCTGAAGGAAGCGAGAACACAGCCGAAGGGTTAGGCTGTGTGTGTGTGTGTGTGTGTGTGTGTGTGTGTGTGTGTGTGTGTGTTTGTGCGTTAAGGGAGCAGTTTTGTGAGGGGAGAGGAGGGGGGGGGGGGCGCTGTGTTTTATTGACCTTATAGTGCAGCAGCCTCCAGCAGACCGTCCTCCGAGGCAAAGACTCTGTTCTTCTGTGGCTCCCTGCTCTTACTGGACTAGCATTACGTGCAGACTGGACAATGCGTCATCTCCCTGCGTGACAGGAGCAACATCAATAGTACCCCTGTGTTATTATAAAACGACTTTCGGGAAGCATCGGCGTTGACGGGAGTCAAGCGTGTAAGTGACACGCGTATTAAAACAATGGCTCGCTCTGCGCTTAAAAGACGTCGCCGAATTGTCCCGGCGGGCGCTCTGCGCTGAGCCGCACAACAACCACATCTCGGTGAAGAGCTCTCCTGGATCATGTCCTGTGGGCACAAATCGGTGGGATTTTCCATTAAGCCAGGACAGATGTGTCCGCGCCAGTGGTCTGGTGTACTAGAAAGCCCTTCACAGTGGGATGTTTCCTGGTATCCGTCGGACGTTTTAGGCCGAGGGGGGATTGCGGGGGTTTACTGGCCCTCGGTCCGCGGTGGCCCAAAGGGAGCAGATTAGTATCATGACCATTCCAGTAATATTACATCTAATCTCAGCCTGGCCTGGCCTGGCCTGGCCTTCCACATTCATGCAGAACATGGAGATGTGTGTATTTATAGAAGCACTCCGTCTCTTGTAGGGGATTCTGACGAAGCATGGCTTGACACCGGCCCCTCATGTGTGTGTAATTGGGACCGGGATCAGGGGGGGCGGCGTGGGGTATTCCAGGGCAGCTTTCCTCAACCTTTTCAGCTGAGAGCCCTGAGTGGGGGCTTTAAGATGCATGGGGGGGGGGGGGGGCACAGTTTGCAAACATCCCGGTTCAGATATGAGCTATGAGATATCAGCTTTATTACAATGAGGAATGGGGAGCTCTATCTCCCCCAGCCACCTGTGTACAAAATGTAGCCATGCGTAGCCTCTACAAGCTGTCATACCGAGTCTGGCTGTGTGTGTGTGTGTGTGTGTGTGTGTGTTTGCCTGTGTGTGTGTGTGTGTGTGTGTGTGTGCGTGTGTGTGTGAGAAAGAGGAAGCCTTGGCTCCACCCCAGCCCGGCATGCCACCTCGAATCAGAAATGAGAAAGACAGGAGCCATCGGATGAATTAGCGGCTGACGCTCCTCCCTCTCCCCTCCTCCCTCTCCCCTACTCCCTCTCCCTGCGCTTACGCATTCCCGGTCTCAGCCAATCCGCTGGCCCGCCCAGGAATAAAGGGGGGAAGGAGGGGGGGACCAGCACAGCCTCTAGGGCCGGCGGCCCATCGCTCATGTCACAGCTGGGAGGGGAGGAGGAAAAAGGGGGAGGAAGGGAGGAGGAGACGGGAGGAGGAAGGGAGGAGGAGACGGGGGTAGGAAGGGGAGGTGGTAATTCAATGAGACACACAGAGGAGAGCCAGTGTGGGGGCAACGCCTCACAGCACCAGCAAACGCGCTCTCTCTTTCTCTCTCTCTCCCTCTCATTATCTCTCTCTCTCTCTCTCTCTCTCATCATCTCTCTCTCGCTCCCCTCTCGCTCATAAAAAACCAAAGGAGTCTCATCTCCTCTCCCATTCAGCTCTCTCAGAGCGCCACTGAAGACTGCCCTCGCGTTTTATCTTTTCATCCCCCTCTTCATAGCTCACGCTCTTTTTCTTCCTCTTACTTTCTTCTCCCTTTGTTATCGGTCCTCTAACTAAAGGATGCATTGGTGACGGCGAAAAAAAAAAAAGGTGTTTTACGCCGGCGCTGTTTTTATTCAAGCAGATTTTTTTTTGGGACTCAAGCGGCTATAATTGGATTCCTCTTTGTGCCGTGCCGCCTGGCGTTTGGCCGCAGCTGATTGTGCCGTGTGTGTGTGTGTGTGTAACCCCCGGTGAGGAAACAGGTTAGTGTGCCTGCTCGGCATCCGGCGGCAGAGGTGATTAAGGGTTTGCGCGCGGAGCAGAGGAAGGGGAGGAAAGGAAAAAAAAGGAGGAGGAGGGATGACAGACCGTCGCGCTCCTCTCCTGTGAGCGGTCCAACCTCCGCTCCCCCCCCCCCACCCCGCTCCACTCCACCCCCACCGCCCCCCCCCCCCACGACGTCGCTTTCACACAGAGAGGAGCCTTTCCGGGATGCCGTCGCTGAACTCTGACCTCTGCCGCTAACGGAGACGTCAACGGGACCGGACGGGACGGACAAGGGACAAAAAGAAGAAAGGAAGAAAAAAAAAGAGGAGAGAAGCGACAAAAGAGAGAGAGAAAAAAAAGACCAAGGGGGGGAAATTAAAGAGAGGGGGAACAGATTCTTCCTCTGCTAGTGGAGGAGCAGCAGCGGCAGCAGCATGGACATCAACCTGCAGTCGCACCGCTTCTACTTCCCCCAGATCTACTGTGCCGAGGCCGTGGCCATAGGACCGGGCCCGGTAGCAGGTCCCGTACCGGGCCAAGGACCCCTCCCACCACAGCCACACGTCGCCGAGTTCAAAGCCAGGTAGGTGCTCCGGCTGCCGGGTGGAGCAGATTCAGGACCTGTGACTCCTAACGGTACCTGGGAGTCTGTTTTGAAGTCACCGTTTCTTTTTCTTTGACGGGGGGGGGGGGGGGGCAAACACGGTTGGTAGGGGTTGGGAGGTCGGGGTTAAAGATGCTACTCAGCATGATTCGTAGAAGGCCTATCATAATGTGACGCTCACACGGTGGGGAGCCACATCGGCTGCCCGTCCGTACAGAGATGCCCCTTGTGACCGCTGCCTCTGGTGGAGGGCTTGTCCTGGCAGGGGGATGGGCCCGGCATGCTAATGTGGCTAGCTGGGTGTCCGCCACACTCCCGGGAGAGGACGGGGGGGGTGGGGGGGGTTGGCGGCGCGGCTGACGGTGGCGCGGCCGCCCTCGTTCGTTTTCGGACCGGCCACCTTTTGTTCTCCGCCCCGCCTTCCCCTCGCTCTCCTCCTTCCCTCTGCTGTTTTTTTCTTTCTTTCTTTCTTCTTCTTCTCACTCCCCCTCCGCTTCTCCGCCGCTCTCCTCCTCTCCTAAACGCTCCCGCCTCCCGGGGTGCCTAGCAGTGTCCCCGACACCATCCTCCTCCAGGGAGAGGTTTCTTGAAGCAGCTGTGGTGCTCGCCCTCAAGGCTTTTTTCCGAGAGGGGTGTGATGTCACCTCTGCCCAGAGAAAGAGAG
>JAPMUY010010567.1:10000-12160 GCA_026901105.3 Galaxias olidus
AGCTGGAATGAAACCATAAATTCCGGGTGCTTTTATGATTGCCGGCTCTTTCTTCGTACCGTTCGGCACGTCCCCGTCGACCCCTGTTGACGCCGGGAGGGCTTAAGAACCGGGAGAGAAGCCCGCAGGCGACGCAAACGCTTCAGGAAACAACTCAACGAGGGGAAAGAAGATGTCGATGCCGTCTGTCTGTGGTTACGACTCCTATTGTGTAGTTTACACACACACACACACACACACACACTCACACACACACACACACACACACACACACACACACACACACACACACACACACACACACACACACACACACACACACACACACTCACACACACACACTCACACACACACACACACACCCAACCTCAAGCTGACTGTTGCATTAAAAGCTGTTTAACGTGGGGAACGAGAGCGGCGGTGGTGGAGCGTGTTGCTTTGTTACGGCTGGCTCTGAGATCGAAGCGCAGACCGTCTGTGGGCTCGTGGCTTTCGCTGCGTTGTATTTATATCACCATGCTCATTCATCTTTTCTCCTCAGACACTTTTTCTAGGCCAAGCGAGTGTTCCACTCCAGTTGTCATGCCAACAGATTAGCGTGCTCTTGCGTGGTCTCGGCAGGCCGCGTGCATTGGGGTTCTGTGTGTGTGTGTGTGTGTGTGTGTGTGTGTGTGTGTGTGTGTGTGTGTTTGTTGTGTGTGTTTGCTCGTGCTGTTTCATGGTCCATCCCATCTGCAGGGTCTCCAGGCTCTGACTCTGTTCCGGTTTCTGCACACACACACACACACACACACACACACACACACACACACACACACACACACACACACACACACCCACACCACTCAATGACGGATAAACTCTTAGATTAGTGTACCATCACATGGTCTGCACAATCAAGTTGACATCAGTGTCTTATGGCTCCAGCTCAGGTTTGTGGTGCACTGTCAGATCCACTCACAAGCATGCACACACACCGACACACACACACACACACACACACACACACACACACACACACACACACACACACACACACACACACACACACACACACACACACACACACACACACGCACGCACGCACGCACGCACGCACGCACGCACACACACACACACACACTTAGATTGTAGGCATACTCTCTCATTCTGCCCACACACATAATCCGCCGAGAACAAAAATGGCCCGGTGCAACTCACATAAAATCTCAATCAGACTTCAGGCCAAAGTCCCGTTTCCAGACAGAGACGAACACTCACGTGTACACTGCACAGAGTCCCGACTTACTCGCTGGGAGGAAGGTGAGCACATATCATCAGGATGATGCATGACAACGTGTCTCCGTGCTGCAGCCAAGGCCGAGAGAGGAGGCATGACGTGCAGCACCTTGCAGCCCAAACCGAGCCTGCGTCAGCGGGCGCCGCAGCGTCTCCAGACGGGCAACTTCCACGTCTTCCACAACTTTGCATCACAGCTGTCAGGATGTTTGATTGCCTGCTGCACAGTAAGGTCACAGTTGAAGCTCTCTCTTCTCCTCTTTCTCTCTCTCACCCTCTCTCCCTCCCTCTTTCTTTCTCTTTCTTTCTCTGTCGCTTCCTCTCGTCTGTCCTCACTCCCCCTTTCTCCTACGCCTTCACCAGCAAACCTCAAATACGCAAGCAAGCCGCTTATATAACCAGCTTCCAAAAACAGCATGACTCACAACGTTGTGTCTGTCGAAACAGTGCCGTGTTTCGCGGAGATATTTTTACACACACACACACACACACACACACACACACACACACACTTGGCCATGCTCATGACCACAGAAAAGGGGGCCAGCAACGGATTTCAAAGGCATTACGCACCATTATAACGCAAAAAATTTTAAATGCTGCCCTGATCTGGGATCATCTTCATGCCCTCTCAGTTTCACCTTAAAAACATTACAGGTTCACATGGCTGACCCGAGATCAGAGAATCACAGAGACTTTCCCCACCCGAAGTCTCATTAGGTTCAGACAGCTTAAGCAGCGTTTATCACATTGTCTCTGATAGCTGCGGTTTGATCAGGCTCATCCTTATTAATGTGGCTCTGCCCAGGCTATGAATGTTTAAGCTGTCATCTGCTCTCTCCGCTGGCTGCTGCTTTGATGTTTTGATGCAGTGCACACACA
>JAPMUY010010568.1:0-12278 GCA_026901105.3 Galaxias olidus
ATAGACATTTATGCCTACATGTACTGTAGGAGTTTAGAACATAGACATTTATGCCTGCATGTACTGTAGGAGCTCAGAGCATAGACATTCATACCTAAATGTACTGTAGGAGCTCAGAGCATAGACATTCATACCTAAATGTACTGTAGGAGCTCAGAACATAGACATTCATACCTAAATGTACTGTAGAAGCTCAGAACATTGATATTTGCAGAAACACCTCAGAACAATAACACAGAGACCCATCGATGCAAACATATGCAAAAAAACTTGTACACACGCACACAGACACACACACACACACACACACACATACACAAACCCAAACACACACAAACCCAAACACACACACACACACACACACTCACACACACACACACACACACAAACCCAAACACACACACCCACACAAACCCAATCACACACACCCACACAGCAATTTGTCCCTTCTACTTGGTTTCTCATCTCTGTTTGTTTGGAGAGATTGATCAGATCACAAACACATGTCAACACACTGCCCAGGGCTTTACACCAACATTGGATTTAAATTAAAAACAAAAACAGAGGATTTACATTACGTTTACTACACTCTTCCTCACGCTCAGAGAAAAAACAAAACGTCTTGTGTTTTCTACCCTCTCGTAAGGTTGTTCCCTTTGGAAATCAGATTAGCTGAGAACGAGAGCAGGACATGCAAACATGCACCCTTCAAAAAGACTTTGTTATGACCTTTGGCACGCAAAGCCCCGTTAGAAGTCAGAGATGAGGATGAGTTATTGTCAATGGGAGGGTGTTGATACAGATCTGTTAGCAGGGAGAGGGAAGAGGCCGTGAGATAATCAGAGCAAGTGGAATCAAAAACATCCATCTCAAATTTGTATGAGATATATTGGTTAACTGGGAAAATAACTATACAGATATATATATATATATATATATTTATATTGTTTTTCCCTTCAGCCAAATTTTAAATGGTATGTGTGTGTGTGTATCTGTGTGCGTGCGTGTGTGTGTGTGTGTGTGTGTGTGTGTGTGTGTGTGTGTGTGTGTGTATCTGTGTATGTGTGTGTGTATCTGTGTGTGTGTGTGTGTGTGTGTGTGTGTATCTGTGTGTGTGTGTGTGTGTGTGTGTGTGTGTGTGTGTGTGTGTCTCCAGGCAGCGTAGTCTGGAGCAGCTGGAGGGGAAGCACTCTGACCTCCGTAAGGAGCTGGTGATGGTGAAGGAGTCTCTGAGTCGAGTGACTCTGCAGAAAGAGGTCCTGGAGGACGACAAGGCCAGCCTCACCCTGGCCCTCAGCAAGGTGCTGCAACACACACACACACACACACACACACACACACACACACACACACACACACACACACACACACACACACACACACACACACACACACACACACTCACATAGACAAAAACACACAGACATAGACACACACAGACACACTCTCTCTCACACATAGAAACACACACACACACACACAGTGTTAAATAACACACAAATATGCTTGACTGTGTTCAACTGAAATCACACTTTTTGGTTTCCATAAAACAAAATACTTAATGATAAGAGCCCTGGTCTCTTGCCCTATGTAAAGATGGAGTCCCAGAGTGCAGAGCAGGAGTTGACCATCACTAAGCTGCAGAGCCAAGAGGCCGCCCTCAGAGACTCTCTGTCCAAGATGGCCGCCCTCAGTGAAGGCCTGGCCAACGACAAGGTGGAGCTCAACCGCATTCTGCTGCAGGTCAGTGGAGGTGGACCGTTTACCGTGAGAAACATACACTTTGAGGGAAGGACGTTAGTTGTTTAGTTTAGTTAAACCTGTTTTTGTGTACATAATGCACTCTTTTTTTAAGTATTTCTGACCTAGACACCTCATGTTGACCAGATAAGTATTGAATTAAAGTAATGCACTCTTTTTTAAGTATTTCTGACCTAGACACATCATGTTGACCAGATAAGTATAGAATTAAAGTAGGTTGGTTTCTCATTCAGCTTCTAGATTAGTATTAGTCCTGCCATGCTGACTTATTGATAAAGATCATCACCCAGGTGATGAGGTTAAGCTCTTATTTATTTATTCGATGTGATTTTATCAATTTAAAGCTGACCCTTCATTCAACTTTTTGAAAAATAAGCATTAAACAGACCCAGTTGACTTGTTGACAAATATCACTACTACAATTGTGACACCATGTTGACCAAACTAATCCATATTAATTAAATGAACTCAAAGTTCATTGACCAAACCTAAGCCTCTAAACGAGGGGTATTTCTCCTGTCTATAGTTAGCAGGGTATCCCTGTTACTGGAAGCTGTAGTTCAAATACCCAACACTCGTCTCAGGGGCCTGGGTTTGAATCCGAACCCAGGCCTTATCCTGCATATCATTCCTCTCTCTATGTCTCCTTTCTATCCTGTCTAGATCCACTGTCCTATCTAATAAAGCTGAAAAGTCATAAAAATATATTTTATATTTTATATATATATTTAAAAAACACCGAGGCAGAGTTTTTGGTTTTCCAGACGGAGGGGGAAAAGGCGGAGATGGCGGAGCGGCGCCGGGAGGCGGAGCAGGAACGGGCGACGTTTCGGGATGAGTCAGGACGCCTGCAACAGGAGCTGATGGACCTGGGGGCAGAGAGACAGGCTCTGGAGACCCACTGCGGTCACCTCCAGGAGACCAGGCGGAGGATAGAGGCGGAGCTGAGCCTGCAGCAGAGGGAGGCCGCCCAGCTCCAGGAACAGCTCAGTCAGGTTAGACTTTCCCGTCTCCTCCCTCCTCTGCTGGTCCTGGAACAGCTCAATCAGGTTAGACCTCCCCCCTCTTCCCTCCTCTGCTGGTCCAGAAACAGCTCAGTCAGGTTATACTTCCCCCCTCCTCCCTCCTCTGCTGGTCCAGGAACAGCTCAGTCAGGTTAGACATCCCCCCTCCTCCCTCCTCTGCTGGTCCAGGAACAGCTCAGTCAGATTAGACATCCCCCCTCCTCCCTCCTCTGCTGGTTCTGGAACAGTCAGGTTAGACATCCCCCCCTCCTCCCTCCTCCAACTGGTCCAAGAACAGTCAGGTTACACATCCCCCCTCCTCCCTCCTCTGCTGGTCCAGGAACAGCTCAGTCAGGTTAGACATCCCCCCTCCTCCCTCCTCTGCTGGACCAGGAACAGCTCATGGCACAGCACAACCAAGTCAATTCCAAGCTAATCTGTGGGAAAACCAAGAATGTGCATGATTCACCCTTTGATGTCTCTTTCACTTAGGCTTTATGTCTTTAACAAGGGCCCCCAGTCTGATAGAAGCAGTGGTGTCATGAAACACTTCCAGAATGGCTGACTATTAAACCAATGAATGGTAGACAACGAGGTTATCTTTCTCCTGGAGGACAGCCAGACCCTGACAACCCCCCCCCAACCCTAACCCTAACCCTAACCCTAACCCTGACGACTCCCCCCACCCACCCCAACCCCTATACCTTCTCCCCTAACCCTAACCCTAACCCTAACCCTGACGACTCCCCCCCACCCACCCCAACCCCTATACCTTCTTCCCTAACCCTCTTACCCCCTCCCTCTCACTTTCACCCCCCCCCTTCTCCCCTTATTAACCCAGCTATTCTCACCCCTCTCACCCCCCCCCTCTACCACCCCCATCCCTTTTACCCTAACCCTCTTACTCTCCCCCCCGCTCTCACCTCCACCCCCCCCCATTCCTTACCCCTAACCATCTTACTCCCCCCCTCTCACCTCCACATCCCTCCTTCCTCTCCCCCTAACCCAGCTATACTCCCCCCTCTCACCCTCTCATTCTCCCCACGCCTCCTCCTTCCTCTAACAAACTTACTCACCCTCCATACCCCCCACTCCTCACCCCTAACCCACGTACCCCCCCCCCCCCCCCCCCCCCCCACCACCACCACCTGGGGGTCTAGCAGTCCCTGCGTGTGAGGAACAGCCTCCGGCAGGTTGTTGTCGCATTAAAACCCCGATAGGAGATATTGGATCCATCTGCCACGCCACTCAACACCTTCCCTGCCGAGGGGATGTGAGTCTTGGCTCCGCTCCGTGTTTTACGAGCAACCGGGGGCCTCCCAGGCAGGGAGAGGCCCTGTGTACAACCACAGGCCAGAGCGAGAGAGGATGAATAGACACAGTGGTCATGTCATATCCACGTCGAGGAGGACCAGGGAAATCAGCAATAAATTAACTCCTATATCCAACCAGGGCCTCCTAAAAAGCCATGTCTCTCTGTGTCCCATCGCAGGAGAATGGAAAGAATTCCCTGGCTTTGCTTTATTATCTGTTCTCTGGGACCGACTTAACCAGCGTGTTATTCTCCAGGCCTGGAGTTTGACTATTTCAAAACAATTTGACAAATCCTTTCAAAACAGCTTTTTAGATAATGTATCAGTAAAAATAAATCGGTTTGGGCCTAAAGCAAGCTTTGCGGCAGCAGCCTCCATCTTGGGCAGTTTGGATGTCGCTGGCTTCTTATAAAGAAAGAATTCACTCTCATTTTCTTTTCCCTCTGGCAGGTTCAAAGGGTTTCAACAGACAGCCCTCCGAGGTCATATTTAGTTGGTTTGTTTTCCAAAAACAAATTACACCGATTATTTCGGTTCAAAGTGGGGGCTATTGTGCTAAAACACCAGGAGCTGCAGGGGGGCTGTTGGAGATAGGGTTGAACAGAGTGCACCTCAGTCTGGATGTGTGTGTGTGTGTGTGTGTGTGTGTGTGTGTGTGTGTGTGTGTGATAGTGGGACAGGATATGGCTCTTATGGATGCAGAGAGGGGGAAGCTTCTAGAATTACAGGGGAGAATGATGTGGTCGTTTTGGGAGTTGACAGGTTAGACAGTCAGCAGCAATGGCTGCACTTTGACTGTGGAGCCTCAGCTTGTCATGGGCTCACTAGGAAATAGACCCAAATGCAGAAACTGGCGGTAAAACAGGCTTTATTACAAAACAAAAGTGCAAACCACATGTAGAACGGGAGCCCGAACAGAAAACAATGTCAAGACATGGACTGAAACAAAGGCGGAGCTTAAATACAAACAAAAGGTGACCAATCAACCAATCAGAAAGAAGACACCAAATAAGGTCACAGGTCATTCTGTTTCAGTGTGGTGTATTTTAGGTGGTCATCTTGTTTCAGTGTGGTGTGGTTTAGGTGGTCATCTTGTTTCAGTGTGGTGTAGTTTAGGTGGTCATCTTGTTTCAGTGTGGTGTAGTTTAGGTGGTCATTCTGTTTCAGTGTGGTGTAATTTAGGTGGTCATTCTGTTTCAGTGTGGTGTAGTTTAGGTGGCCATCTTGTTTCAGTGTGGTGTAGTTTAGGTGGTCATTCTGTTTCAGTGTGGTGTAGTGTAGGTGGTCATCTTGTTTCAGTGTGGTGTAGTTTAGGTGGTCATTCTGTTTCAGTGTGGTGTAGCTTAGGTGGTCATCTTGTTTCAGTGTGGTGTAGTTTAGCTGGTCATCTTGTTTCAGTGTGGTGTAGTTTAGGTGGTCATTCTGTTTCAGTGTGGTGTAGTTTAGCTGGTCATCTTGTTTCAGTGTGGTGTAGTTTAGGTGGTCATTCTGTTTCAGTGTGGTGTGGTTTAGGTGGTCATTCTGTTTCAGTGTGGTGTGGTTTAGGTGGTCATTCTGTTTCAGTGTGATGTAGTTTAGGTGGTCTTTCTGTTTCAGGGTGGTGTAGTTTAGGTGGTCATCTTGTTTCAGTGTGGTGTAGTTTAGGTGGTCTTTCTGTTTCAGTGTGGTGTAGTTTAGGTGGTCATCTTGTTTCAGTGTGGTGTAGTTTAGGTGGTCATCTTGTTTCAGTGTGGTGTGGTTTAGGTGGTCATCTTGTTTCAGTGTGGTGTAGTTTAGGTGGTCATCTTGTTTCAGTGTGGTGTAGTTTAGGTGGTCATTCTGTTTCAGTGTGGTGTAGTTTAGGTGGTCATTCTGTTTCAGTGTGGTGTAGTTTAGGTGGTCATCTTGTTTCAGTGTGGTGTAGTTTAGGTGGTCATTCTGTTTCAGTGTGGTGTATTTTAGGTGGTCATCTTGTTTCAGTGTGGTGTGGTTTAGGTGGTCATCTTGTTTCAGTGTGGTGTAGTTTAGGTGGTCATTCTGCTGCTCATGGACTTTTCAAAACACTGTTGTTTTATGATGGTCATCATTTGAACCACTTCAGCATGTGGTTGAAAATGTACTATATGTACATGTACAATGCAAAACAATGCCGTGCCATTCATATTTTACAACCTGTCTTAATTTGTTTTGCTGCATGCTTAGGCAACCAAATTGTGTGTGTGTGTGTGTGTGTGTGTCCATAGGTCAGCAAGCAGCTCCAGGCCCTGTCAGAGAAGCAGTCCTCCAGCCGTAAGGAGCTGGAGACCCAGACCTCAGCCCTGCAGACCGCAGCCCGCGACAGGGAGGACCTGGCTAAGGAGAAGGCTGCTCTGGAGGTCCAGCTGAACGCAGCCGAACGCAAGGCCTGTGGACTCACACAGGAGATGGCTGCACTTAGGTTTGCTGTGTGTGTGTGTGTGTGTGTGTGTGTGTGTGTGTTTGTATGTATTCTCAGCTGACTCCTTCAGGTCCGTTTAGTTTTTTGAAACCCCAGGGGTCAAACCAGCCCAGTGCAGACCATTGCTTGTTTTATCCCTACATTTAAACCTGGGCAGTGTGGAACAAGTGCGCTCCTAGGTATGGTGTTATGACTGGGAGAGTATATGCCAGCCATGGATCATTGGGTTTAACAGCTCTAAGTCACCCAGGTTCTCAGAGGTTTGTTTTTTAGAAGCACCAACCACTGGATGACTGTGCCATTTATTGGACTACAAATGTACACATTTTATCATAACTAACTGCAGTGGCCCGTTCTCCCTCTTTCTCTCTGTCTCTCGTTTCTCTCTCTCATTCCTTCTCTCTCTGCCTCTCACTCCCTACTCTCCTTTTCTCTCACTGTATTCTGTCTCTCTTTACTTTTCTTTCCCTTTGCCAACTCTTGTTATTCTAACTCTCCCCTCCCCTCCTCCTCTCCTCTCCTCTCCTCTCCCCTCCTCTCCTCTCCTGTCCTCTCCTCTCCTCTCCTCTCCCCTCTCCTCTGTCCCTCCTCTCCTCTTCTTTCCTCTGCTCTTCTCCTCTCCTCTCCTCTCCTCTCCTTTCCTCTCCTCTCCTCTCCTCTCCTCTCCTGTCCTCTCCCCTACCATCTCTCCTTTCCTCTCTTTTGTCCTCTCTCTACCTCTCCTCTCCCTTCTCCCCTCCTCTCCTCTTCTCTCCTGTCTCGCCCTCTCACTGCCTCTCCTCTCCTCACTCTCTGCCCCTCTCCTTCTCTCTCTCGCCCTCTCTCTGCCTCTCCCCTCCTCTACTCTCCTCTCCTCTTCTCTTCTCTCTGCCTCTCCTCTCCTCTCTTCCTCTTCTCCTATCCTCTCTCTCTCCTCTCCCTCTCCTCTCCTCCTCCTCTTCTCCTGCAGGGTGGAGAAGGACTCCCTGGAGTCGGCGTTGTTTGAGGGCCAGGAGCTGACCCTGTCCCTGGAGGCAGAGCAGGGCCGGCTGGAGGGGGAGAGGAGAGGCCTGCTGTCGGCTAACGAGGCCCTGACGCGTGAGTCTGGCCCCCACCGTGGAGCTCCAGGCGCCGCGGGCCTCTCCTACAGCCCACCAGGGAGCCATATTTCAGGCCTGAGCTCAGCAGCAGCTGGGCTGAGGGGTGGCTGAACCCTGGAGCTGCTCTGACTCTGCAGAAAAACCCCAGAGCCACCTGGACACACTGGTGTTATGGACTCCTCTGCTCTAGTCCAACTGTCATTACAAACATACACCGATCATAATTCATCTTTATGTGTTATTGATACATCTTTTGATAATTAGACAGAGCACTTTTGTTGTAAAAACAAAAGTATCTGCAATCAAAAAAGATTGGTTGTGATTTCTATGATCAGTTGATGGTACAGTAGTCACTTATAAATTAGATCTAAGTTCAGCAGATTATCTTAAAACACACAAACAATCACAAAAGAAATGAGTTGGATTTCTATTGACAGGGGTAAACGTAAGCAGTGTCAGCTTGCTGCAGCTAAGGCAATGGAAAAGAAGCTACACAATCTGTGAATGCTGAAGGGAGTTTTGTCGTTCAGTACATTGCCGATACAAAAGAGTACCACCATATTCACACTGTGTTAAAGGTGTCTGTGCTAATGTGCGTGTGTGTGTGTGTGTGTGTGTGTGTGTGTGTATCCAGGTGAGGTGTCACGGCTGCGGGCGGAGGCGGAGCTACAGCTGACCCTGGCTAATCAGGAGAGAGGCATCCTGGAGGACAAGCTGGTCCAGTCGGACCGGAACGCCCAGGTTGCCCTGAGCAACCGAGAGCAGAGCCACAGGGAGCAGCTGGAGGAGGAGCGCTCAGACAAGGTGTGGTGGACCTGGAACACTGAGACCATAAGCTCTTTGTAACGTTGGTTATAGTGTGCTATTATGATTGAAAGATTATTATTTAACAATTCAATGATAATACTGGACGAAAAAAGTACCTTATTTACGTATTTAAACCAAATATTGACGAGGCGTGGAGTGAGTTGTCTTTAAAAGCACAGAAATGCCCATCACTACTAGAAAGTAGTTAAGGTTACCTCCAGAGAACACGTCGCTACTAGAAACAGTAGTTAAGGTTACCTCCAGAGAACACGTCGCTACTAGAAACAGTAGTTAAGGTTACCTCCGGAGAACACGTCGCTACTAGAAACAGTAGTTAAGGTTACCTCCGGAGAACACGTCGCTACTAGAAACAGTAGTTAAGGTTACCTCCGGAGAACACGTCGCTACTAGAAACAGTAGTTAAGGTTACCTCCGGAGAACACGTCGCTACTAGAAACAGTAGTTAAGGTTACCTCCGGAGAACACGTCGCTACTAGAAACAGTAGTTAAGGTTACCTCCAGAGAACACGTCGCTACTAGAAACAGTAGTTAAGGTTACCTCCAGAGAACACGTCGCTACTAGAAACAGTAGTTAAGGTTACCTCCAGAGAACACGTCGCTACTAGAAACAGTAGTTAAGGTTACCTCCGGAGAACACGTCGCTACTAGAAACAGTAGTTAAGGTTACCTCCGGAGAACACGTCGCTACTAGAAACAGTAGTTAAGGTTACCTCCAGAGAACACGTCGCTACTAGAAACAGTAGTTAAGGTTACCTCCAGAGAACACGTCGCTACTAGAAACAGTAGTTAAGGTTACCTCCAGAGAACACATCACTACTAGAAACAGTAGTTAAGGTTACCTCCAGAGAACACATCACTACTAGTGTCCCCACTGGAACTGTGACTGTCTGCAGTATTTTGATTTCAAAGGTGGGGGGGCACAGTTAGTACAGTTTCCGTTTAAAGTGGGGGGTCCAGGACATGTCCCCCGTCCCACCCCAAACTCCGTAAATCGCGCCCCTGCACTGTGAGTACGGGGGCGCTTGTTTCACTAACCCGCGGCCCTGTGCTGTGAGTACGGGGGCGCTTGTTTCACTAACCCGCGGCCCTGTGCTGTGAGTACGGGGGCGCTTGTTTCACTAACCCGCGGCCCTGTGCTGTGAGTACGGGGGCGCTTGTTTTACTAACCCGCGGGCCGGCACACCTCCCCAGGAGCAGCAGCTCATGGAGCTGACCCAGCAGCGGCAGCAGGTGGAGGAGCAGCTGCGGAAGGAGCAGGAGGAGCAGCGCCTCCTCCGCCAGGCCGAGCTGCTCCAGCTGCAGGAGGACACGGCCAAGCTGCAGCAGCAGCACAACCGCAGCCTGCTGGAGGCCGAGAGCGCCAAGCAACAGGTGTGTATGTGTGTGTGTGTGTGTGTGTGTGTGTGTAATCTTAGTGTGTATGTGCGTGTTGGTGCGTGTCTGTATGTATGGGCTTGTGTGTAGACTTCCAGTACAACCGCAGCCTGCTGGAGGCCGAGAGATTCAAGCAACAGGTTTGTGTGTGCGTGCGTGCGTGCGTGCGTGCATGTGTGTGTGCGTGTTAATGTGGGTGTGTGTGTTTGCCGTTGTGTATGGGCTTGTGTGTAGACTTCCATTGATTGCAACTGGAGGCAATGACTTAGTAAACTGTGTGTAGCCAAACACAACTCTTTCAAACTGCCACATTAACCCTGAGCATTTACTATGCTGTGACTATCCAAACGCAGCCCCGTCAATCTAACATCCATATTAACCTACTGAGCGTTCTGCTGTTTGTAGCCCAATCAATCAAACAGTCTCATACTGAGCATTCTGCTGTTTGTAGCCCTGTCAATCAAACATTATCATCCTCATTAACCCTGTGGTTGCCAGGCGTTGTCCCAGAAGGAGTCAGAGAAGGCTGCTCTGACGGAGAGGCTGGGGGCTCTGCAACAAGACCTGGCCCACGCCGCCATGGAGACGGACAGACTTAGGAGAGAGGCCGTCAGCAGACAGGAGCAGGACAAGGTGTGCACACACACACACACACACACTCTCTCTCTCTCTCTCTCTCACACACACACACACACACACACACACTCTCTCTCTCTCTCTCTCTCACACACACACACACACACACTCTCTCTCTCTCTCTCTCACACACACACACACACACACACACACCACACACACTCACTCTCTCGCTCACATTCACACACACACACACACACACACACACACACGGATGTTGGATGTATACAATCATACACTAAAGCTCAGCCACTCAGCTGACAGAAGCAGGACAAGGTACATGCACACACACACTAACACACACACACTAACACACTCTCTCTCACACACACACTAACACACACGCTCTCTCTCTCTCTCACACACACACACATAGATGTAGAATGTATCGAGTAACGTGCTGCACTTCAGGGTGACAATTTCTGTTCTTATCTATTTACACTGGGGTAATACTGTAGTTATTGGTGAGAGTTGAATCCTCTTTCTAACAGGACGTCATAGCGGAGCTGCAGTCGGAGCTGAAGGAGCTGCGGACTCGCTTTGAGGAATCTCTGAGCCGCCATGAGAGTGCCGAGAAGAGTCTGAGGGAGCAGGTCCACGAGCTCAGCGTGCACAGGGAACACACACGCCAGGAGGTGAGCCTAACCCTAACCCCTGACCCTGACCCTAACCCTAACCGTAGCCTGAGGGAGCAGGTCCACAAGCTCAGCGTGCAGAGGGAACACACGCCAGGAGGTGAGTCTAACCCTAACCCCTGACCCTAATCTAATCGAGCTCAGTCTGCTGGACAAGCTCAAGCACCAGGAGGTGAGCCTAACTCTAACCCCTGACTCTGACCCTAGCCTAATCGACCTCAGCCTGCAGAAAGCACACACGCCAGGAGGTGAGCCTAACCCTAACCCCTGACCCTGACCCTAACCCTAACCCGTCCCATCGGGGACCCACCAAACCCCCATCAAACTCCAGGAGAACTCAAAGTCACGGGTGGATAGGATCACTCTAGATCACATATCTCAATATTGTTATTGGAAGAATATATCCTTCATAGGTTATGGCCTTATAGATTGTATCATGATACACAGCCCTCATTGGATTAGGGAGGGTTCTGAATCACCTCGGCAACAGAACGAGGGAGCGGTCACTTCTTAGAGAAACAACAATCAGGATCCCAGGACAACTGCGACGTCTTGTCTTTTTCCCACACTCAGAGCACATGCAGCCTCCCTGTGTACTCTGTGGCTCCGGCTGATAGGTGGGGTCCTTGTTGACCCAACGGAACCTGCCTCTGCCAGGTGGGAGGGTTTTATAGACCAGAGAAAATGGGTGGCCCTCTCGTTGTTTCAAAGGGAAGAATATATATGGCGCGCTGGAGACACTGAGTGGAGATGGAGGGAGGACGAGGAGGGATGGATGGATATCGCCCTGGGTTGTTTGAGAGAGAGAGAGAGAGAGAGAGAGAGAGAGAGAGAGAGAGAGAGAGCAGAGAGAGAGAGAGAGAGCGATAGATAGAGAGAAAGAGAGAGAGAGAGAGTGAAAGTTGAATAGAGGTGTGGTGGGCCGCTGGACAGGCCCAGACTGGCTGGAGCTGTTTGTCTTGGCAGGCTGCACGGGGAGGCCAGCTGTATGGCCAAGGAGGACGGACCAATTAGCAGCACTGCCAGGGAGGGAGAGAGGGAGGGAGGGAGAGGGAGGTATGAAGAGAGGGAGGGAGACAGAGTGGGAGAGAGAGCGAGAGATTGAGGTATAGAGAGAGAGAGAGGGAAAGAGAGATAGGTATAGAGAGAGAGAGAGAGAGAGAAAGAGAGAGAGAGAGGTATAGAGAGAGAGAGAGAGAGAGAGAGGTATAGAGAAAGAGAGAGAGAGAGAG
>JAPMUY010010569.1:0-12124 GCA_026901105.3 Galaxias olidus
TTGAGTCGAACTCTGAAGATAATTAAACACATAATGGATATCACTGTCACTCGGTGACTTGTTTGCTCATTTGTCTGAACTGGGTTTTTTGGTATCTAGGCCCTATTAAAAGTGGATAAATCAGCTAGGTACTAATTAATTTCACCATTTAGAAAAGTGTGTGTGTAGTGGCGGATCTGAGTATAATAAGTGGCACTTAGTCACTGAATAATTCAGTATTTTCCCCTCTTCGATTCTCTTTGTTTGGACAAATCTGCTAGAGGCCGTTTTTGATTGTGTTAAATCAGAGAAGAGGTGAGCATTTGTTGTACTCACTTGTTTTTATTTTTTCTGCCTTTGCTGTCCCTCATTAACCTTTTAATGAGGGACATTAACTATCGCAAAAAAAAAAATTTTTGCAAAACACCTAATAGTAATTTTTAAAGCAGACTTTAGTTTTGGTCAAAACCAACAGTTACTTTTCATCACTTTATGACTCATACCTGTATGTAAATGTCTTAATTTGATGTAAATATGATTAAATTGAATCAGTTGAATCAATGCATCAATGTATTATTTTACCACAAGTTAAGATGTAATATACCCCCTATTGGCCTGAAGGTGCTTTCTATAGTTCAAAAGTTCAAAATCTTCCTATTTGTAATGTTATCATGCTGAGTTGGAGCAAGATTTTGATATTGCAATTTCTTAATTTGTTTTTAACAACAGGTTTTTTTGTTATAATTTTGCTTTACATAATGATGTTGTGTGTACATGTTTAAATGTGTTAAGTCTCAGTGAAGACAATTGTTTTACACTAGAAAAAAAGTAAGAATTTAGATTATTAGCATTCAGAGTGGCAGCTTTAGGCTTGGCATGTTTTGATTTTTTTTTGTTTGATGGAAGGGGTTTGTCTTTATTTTAAGAAGGTTGCTGACAGACTTTCTTTATAAAAAGAAAAAATAAAATAATTTAGATTTATGACACTACGGAAGCGTATTGCTGCCACCCCAGAAAAATAAAAAAAGATCAGCATCGTTTCACGTTATATCAATATAATTGAATTGTATGTTAAAACAATAAGTTATGATGTTATTATGTGCAAATATAATGTTTTAACATGAAAAACATATTGTTATAACAATAAACTTATCACGTTATAAAGTGATACAGATTTTTTTTTCTGGCATTTTTTTTTTCTGGCAGCAATACGCAAGGCAATTTAATATTTATAGCACATTTCATACACAGGCAATTCAAAGTGCTTTACATAAGGCAGTCAGGCACTTACTAAGAATTAAAACAATTACAGAACAATTTCAGCAAATCTAGAGCCTGTTTTTACACACGTTTTGACCTGACATGTTTGTTTGGTGTCTTGTTTTGAATGATATATTTATTATGATATATCTCTTAATGCTGTGCATAAATCCATAGGTATCACAAACAAGCACACAGCCAGGAAATATGTTATCCAAAAAGGAATTTGCACATTCGCTGCAAACAGCTTATTCTGGAGTAAAGTAAATGTGCAGATATTAGCAAGTTTACATTACAGTAGTTATTTCTGAATAGCATTTTATTACGTTTTATAAATCTACAGATTTAATTTTATTGCCTAGGGATGGGTGAAAGAGGTTCTTCCCACTGGCTGTCTTGGTTTGCCAGAGTTCCACCCTTAAGTGTTTATGACAACAACCAGTGTAGTGTGTGGCAGAAGGCTCTCATCTGCTTCTGTTTGGAAGACATTTTAACCAGTGTAGTGTGCGGCAGAAGGTGTGCTCTCATCTGCTTCTGTTTGGAAGACATTTTAACCAGTGTAGTGTGCGGCAGAAGGTGTGCTCTCATCTGCTTCTGTTTGGAAGACATTTTAAGCCCGTTTGAACTTGCAAGTGCAACCATGTTCATATTGCAAAATGGTAGCCATCCACTTCCTTTTACTGCTCTGTTTTCTCAGTTTTGGTAGTAGATCACCATGAGTTGGTAGGTAAGGATTACCACAGTATTTTGGGACAACTGCCTTGTCTTGTCTTCACAAATGGTAACACCCCACTAATTATGTTCATTACAATTTGGAACCTGAGTTGTGACTGACTGACAGAGACACTCCAGCTACATCAATCCTTTTTGCCATATTTGATTTGAGGAAAGTTTTTGTCATTCTGTGAACATCATTTGGTACATTTAATGGTCAGATTCCACTTGCATTTTAAAAAGTATTCTGTTGAGCAATCCAAAGAAATCCCTGACATGGTTTGAGGTGATTATGACATAGCATTTAAACCTATTGAAGTGCCACTTACTGCACTGAAATTGGTTTGTTGTTGTGTTAACATTAAGTACCACCTCTAGCTCAAGTAAATGACCAAGTAAAATGGGTCTGTGGCTAAGTCAATGCATCTATCTTTTTCTGAGTGTTAATAACTACATTGCTTCGCACGTTTGTCAAACAGGCTTCTCTGACTGGATGAGAGAGCTAATGATCTCCATCCAAATCGTGTGAAACTTGATTGTTGCTATTATGTTGACTTAAATCAAAGAACGGTCCAGACACTCTTAGCTTTCCACCATCACCGGGGCCTTATAGTGACAGGAGCTAAAACGGAGCGTTTCAGACTGAGGGTGAATAGAGGTGCTGCAGATCCAAGCAGTTTGGATAAAATAAATTGTTTATTGAACATTAAAACGCGTAAACCTATTCTAGTAAAACACCTAAATAAAGGTATGACCCTGAAAATTTGCATAATAGGCCCCTTTAATATGTATGCAAGTACTACCGGAACTGAAGCCTCAACGGCTTGTCCTAATATGTATGTAAGTACTACAAGAACTGAAGAGTGAAATAGGTCTAGATGTGTTTCACCATGGTATCCACAACTCATCCCTCAGTGGCTGTTAGTTGTGAAACAGCTATCGGGTAGCTAGGTGATGTAAAGGTAGGAAAGATCTATTCAGAACCTTACAGTGTGTCTCATTCAGTATCACGCTCCCTTTTTTTTCTGTCAACTTATTTGATCAAGCGTCTTGCTATCTTTTGCATTTCTGTTCTTCCCCACTCTCTGTGTCTCTGTCACATCCTCTCATGCCCTGCTCTGCTTGAAAAAGCAGTGCAGCGGGGCTGACCGATCCCTGTAATTCATACACTTTAATTAACTGCACAAACCATTAGCCACAATTAGATTGCTAGAGAAGGCTTTGTGACAGGAGCCAACTCACAAGCTGCATTTCTCCTCTTCCTGTGGGTGGGGGACACTAAAGGACATAGGTGGTGTTCCTAAATTACAAACAATGGTTTACGTATTAAAAAATGTAAATGCATTTAAAAGTCAATTGTAAAAGCTCATTATGTGAAAGGAAATGTTGGTGTGCAGCACAGCAATTACTGAACGCTAAAAAGATTTGTTCTTGTCCTTAACATAAAACATTATCTCTTGACAACTAAAATATATGAACCAACTTATTAATATTCCTATTGACACCTGATTCTGAAGCTATGACAGTAAATAAAATGTACTTTGGACATACTCTACTATTTTCCACATAAGTACAAATCCTGTGTCTCATTTGTGGTTGGAAGGGGAAGAGTTCCATTATTAAAGCTTTGTAGCCATTATGCCATGCTTGACCCCTTGCTTTATGAGACCACTAAATACATCATTGGCCTGACAGCCAGCATTACAGGGATGAGTGGGTTCAGGAGCATGATAAATACATATGTACACTAAACTGTAACACACATAAATACATATGTACACTAAACTGTAATGCACATAAATACATATGTACACTGAACTGTAATGCACATAAATACATATGTACACTAAATTGTAACGCATATAAATACATATGTACACTGAACTGTAACGCACATAAATATGTATGTACACTGAACTGTAACGCACATAAATACATATGTACACTAAACTGTAATGCACATAAATACGTATGTACACTGAATTGTAACGCACATAAATACATATGTACACTGAACTGTAACGCACATAAATACATATGTACACTGAACTGTAACGCACATAATAATAATTAATTCGATTTAGCGCTCTTCTCTGGACTCAAAGCGCTTTACAAATCACCAACAAGCTTTGGACGGTCAGCAAGAGCACTTGGTTTGATAATAAGTTGCAGTCTCTTGCTCAGTCACAATGAAAGCTGCAGCGTGCATATGAGTGAATTTGTGCCAGACTTGCTCACCCAACATATCGCAACAGACTTTTGCACCACTGATCAGTCAGACAGACAGACAGACTCCAGTTTTATTGGCAGTGCTTTAGTCAGGGTACAGATAGGAGTACTAACCCATGTTTTTGTAAGTGGGAGGAAACTAGAGCACCCAGTGGACACCCAAACAAACACGGAGCACCCAAACAAACACGGAGAACATGCAAACTCCAGAATACAGGATACAGAATACTGACAGCTTTTAACTATCAAAACACAAGGAAACACATGGGGTTGTTTGAAGACGTGTTACAGGCTGGACTCTGTTCCTTAAATAATTGTGTTTTGTGTGACTTAGTTTGCTGTGAATTCGATTATTTTGAAATGCAGTGGTTTGTATATTTTCCTATGTTTGTGTATAGATACTTGGTCTGCAGTGAATTTATATTCCTTTGTTTGCAGTCAATTACATTTCTTTAAATGGCCATTTTGCTCAATGTTCTGTTCCTTTTACCAGTGCACCTTGACCCCTCCTGTCACTAACAGAGGCCTGCCACCCAACACTCAATAGGTTGTTGCTAGTGGTAATAGAGACGTGGCTCCATGTTGGAGGACCAAATCTGTGCTACTTCTAGCTGCAAAGTAACAAGACTTGTAGCTACATTAGTAGGCTAACTACTATGCAGTTGCTGAGCTATGCCCAGCTTATGTGCGGTCTATGGATGCTCGAACAAGGTAGGACCTAATGTACAAAATAGGTTGTTTAAATAAATAAATGTGTAGTTATTTACACCAAATGTTGCCTTTGACCTGTGTCATGTTAACTTATTTGCTAAGCATAAACTGGCAATATCACTGACTGGATACCATCTGTGTCGTGAACATGTCATGGGAT
Source organism: Galaxias olidus (assembly GCA_026901105.3). NCBI lineage: Eukaryota > Metazoa > Chordata > Actinopteri > Galaxiiformes > Galaxiidae > Galaxias > Galaxias olidus. The sequence goes on from JAPMUY010010569.1 coordinate 5,054, forward strand.
ATCGCTACGTTGCCAGAAAGAATAGATCGATGTGAAACATGACAAAAAAAAATATTAATAAGAAAACTCAAAAGTGAAAGTAAATGTTTAGTCAGGCCCTTTGCTTGGGGTGTCTAGAAAGTTAGTGCTACATCAAATGAAATCAATTATTATTATTGATTCTTTAAACACAGCATGCAGTCTAATTACTCTGTTTACTCTTACAACAATATAAAACCCATTTAACTATACATCTTTTATATTAAATATAGTTCTGTGGACTACATATTATCATGTATTCTCCGTTGTTCTCCGACTGGCGACTCCGTTGCCATAGGCAGTACAGCAGGATAGTTAGGGCAGTCAAGCTACTTATGTAGCTACACTGTTTTCTTTAACAAATAGCCTACGGATCGACACCGATACATTTGATCTTGTCTTCATACCTTTCTCTTTCAAGTGTGTATAAATGACGGATTCTAGACGCAGACATTGTTGCTAGTTTCTCAGTTGTTTACATAACAACCGGTATTTCGACCCCCAACATGGCGGACGATGTAAAAGTGAGTGTATCCATGACGTCAGTGACAGGCCTCTATTGCTTGGACCGATGGGAGCGGGTGGGGGGTTGTTCTGTACCTCAATATAGGTGCGACTTAAACTGTCTGAAAGGAAAGACGGAAGGTGAAAAGAAAATATGGTATGCCAAGGAAACAGGCCGTTGACGCTGGCAGGTGTACCCCATCACTACCGCAGACGAACGAGAGACTGACACAGAGCACAATCATTCGCCCATAACGCTCTTCAACGCACACCCGGGTATTGAGCCATCGCTTACTCCCAGCCTGACCAAACAGCAACTTTGCTTGGAATAGCAGACGGTCGTTGTGTGTCTCTCATGCATTGAAGAATGGTCAACCATTGCAGGATGGGTTTTGCCTGATATGCCTCCAAAATGTATTTCACTGTGCTTTACTATGTTCTGTACAAGTTAATTGGTTTTCTAAAATAACTTCTGTAAAAATTATAATTTGTTTTACCTGAAAACTGGTTTTACAGATAGGCCAGTATATTGCAGAACAGTGTTACAAAAAAGTTACCCTTTGTCGTGTAAAGCTAAATTACTTTTCCTAGATACAGTAATGATGTCATGTGCCAACACACTTTGTCAGAACCTTCCATCATTTACCTTTCATAAACCCATATGCATATGAAGTAGGTGTCATTTTTAATTATGCATAAAAAAGCCAGCTGTATTTGTTGGGAATCTTTTAGAAAATAGAACTGACAGCTTTTCTCTTTCGAGTGGACTGAAGCAGAAGTGCGACAGGACGTGAAGAGGTGCGGAGAGAGAGAGGATACCCAAGTGCCTATGCTACACCAACCTGAGTGGAGGCCAATCCCGAACCACCGGCATCTTCTGAGGTTCCATCTCCGGCACCATGTGTCCTACCCCGCATCCCAAGAGTAGACATCCGGTAATTGTGGAATGGGCACTTCTTCGCCTTACTGCAGTGATGGTGCTGCAGGAGACACGGAAGGACAGATCTTGAGAAAGAATGTGCTCATACCTTGTATTCGTCTTCCAAATATTCTCACAGCACCCAACCAAGCTATCATGAAATATTTGAACTATGAATCATTACTTGCCTCTAGTCTCGCGTGGCCAACAATCCAAATCTTGTTCTTTCAAATTCAACTGCAGGTCTGGAGAGTCTCCTGAACGATTCTTCCTGCTCTTCTCTTGGCCTTCAAATCTAGATGGTACGCATTTGATTGGCACTCATAAACGTCACTGACACTTTTGCAAAACCATAGAAATATCTATGGGCAAAATCCTCCCCAGTTCAAGACACACTCTCAAACTGGTTTATGTTTGGCTATTTTAGTACAAGTTTTAGGCTGTTTATCGATATCAAGAACACTGAGAACGTACTTGTGTTCTTGAGAAGAATGTTCTTGCCAAGTGTCCTTGACGAGAACGGTCTTGCAAGATCGTGAGGAAGGAGAATGCACTATTGGAGATTTGGGTGTTCTCGGTTACATCCATTCTTTGAATTGGAACCATACTTCATGAGCCATGAAAGATTACTTCAAATGAGTTCACGAGAACGCAAGAGTGGACAAACATGTGGATTAATAAACAGCCACGGTCTGTCTTTGAAGCTCTGCCATGATCTTTTTTTTTATTTCGGATCGCCCACTACACAACAGTTCTGCCCTCCATAGACCAACACCACCACCAAAGAATAAGCCTCCTTTCCACACCAGCTTAAGCACATATATGTAGTGTCATTCATACCTCCCCAGGTGCCAACCATTACTCGGAATGGCCTCAGCCCCTAGAGGCCATCACAACCCCCTCCATAAGAAAGAGGTCTCACCTCGGACCCTGAAACAAACAACCATTAGCTCAAAATGATCCCGCACCACCTTGGACCAGTGACAAGTGACAAGGCATCTGCCACAACATTGTCCTTGGCTGCAAGAACAAGGCCCACCGCATCAACCTATGATTTGGATTCTGTAACGATTGCGAGAAGGTCAAAGGTCAAATGGTCATTGTACACCACCAAGGAGGCATCCGACCCAATGTACACATCAAAATGCTGCAGGGCCCAAACAAGAGCAAGCGCCACTTTTTCAATGACCGAGCTGGTACGCCTTGAACACTTTAGAGAAATAAGTGACTTACTGTTCTACGCTGCCCTAATCTGTGTGCAACTGATCCGCCCCAGCCCCAACCTCACTAGCATCCACCTGCACCTGGGTAAATCTACTTGGGGAGTAACCAGTACTGAAGCAGAAGACAGCATACATTTCACTTGGTCAAATGCCATCTGACAAGCCAGAGACCAAACATATTTTGTTTCTGCCTTCAGCAATGCTGTCAGGGGTGCCACAACGGGCAAATGGGCTCAAAGTCCCCGGTAATAACCTGCTATCCATGTGGACGGAACCGGAAAGGCCCTAATTGCCCCCACTTTTGCCTCAATGGGACGAACCTCCCCTTGTCCCATGACTTTACCCAAATATGTCATGGAAGCACATTTGACAGATTGACAGTCAACCTAGCCCACACCAGCCGTTCCAACAGAGCTCCCATTCTGTTAAGGTGATCTTCATACGTGTCACTATGTACCACCACGTCTAACCCTTAAGGAGATCAAATTTGCTGACATAGCCGCCCCCACCTGATTCACACCGTCCTCCATCGGTGGGAGGGGAAATGAATCCGGCTTTGTCACCATATTACCTTTTTGAAAATCAGTGCAAGGCAAGTGGGTGGAATCGGGTTTCCAAACTGAAAGACACGGTGAGGCCCAAAGAGGTTCAGCTATCCCATTATCCACACTTCTGACTCCAAAGTGTTCTGCTTTTCTGGGGAAACCCAGTAGAACCGTTCAGTAATGGGCTTAGTCCACATCATGCTCTATACAGGAAGTACAGGCAGGGGTGTCTGAGAACAGACCTGGATACCCTCAAATGATCTTCACCAACTGGGTGTATTTCGGTTTATCCAACTATTGTATCCAACCATGCTAGGATCTCTGAGTTGCTAAGTTGCGGCTGCAAGTTTAGCCTGAAACAGGGACTCCACCAGCAGCAGCACCCCTGAAAACCCTTCTCTCAACCCCGTGGTCGAATAACCGTTTCATCACATCTTGGGACCCTTTCAGAGTGTGTTAGGCCATGTCCCTAGCCTCATACAGCCTTTGCCTGAACCCTTTCACATACGCAATCAAGTTCTGAAGAGTTTCAGGGGACATACACTGGTCACGCACCACAGCCAATGGGCCATGGACAGTGTGCGCAAAAACCAACTCATAAGGGCTGAACCCTGTACTGTCCTGTACCACCTTCCTAGCCGCCAACAATAACCAAGGCAACCCCACTTCACAATCCGACTTCATCTCAATAAGCACGCAACGATTTGAAGTGTTTATGAAAACGCTCGAGTGCACCCTGGCTTTGCTATGATGATGCACATGATTACTCAATTTATTAATATACTCCTGCGGTGGTGAGCAACTGGCATTTTACATGCATTACTGCCACCTAACCATTGATGTATTTTCTTGCACCAAATGCATTACAGTAATGCATTGTGAGTGATATACAACTCTGGAGAGACCATCGTTGTTCACTCGCTCCCTCAGCCCTCTGAGGGTCGAACTCACCAAGTGCACTTCAGATTTTTAGACTAATGGAACGACACTTAGGATGGCAGCGGGGATTCCCCCGAGGGCAAGTGCCGAGGGGGAGTCAACGAGGGCATGTTGAACTACTATTGAAACGCAGCAATAGTATGTCAAATGCAGTGATCCAAAAATACCAGGATGTCTTAGAAACATCCGGTCACATTTTACAGTATGCTAGCCATTATACTTTTCTGGCTTTTCTGACCCACAGTACTCTGCGAAGCGGTTGATATGTCACATCGACTCTCCACACCAATGGAGTAGTGATGTGTTGTTCATGAACAATTCGTTCATTTTGAACGGATCTTTCAAATGACTCGGGACTAACGAGTAGTCTCAGAGAGTGATTCGTTCATTTTGGTTGCGCATGCGCATCAACAGTTGTGTTCAAGTCATTCGTTAATTTCGTTCAGCATAGTTAGTATAGGAAACAGAAATGAATAGTTCACATCACAACTGGGTCATCGGGTCTGAGTAGTTCATTCAATTATCTCGTGACAGCCCCATAGGTTCAGTATAGGAAAGAGAAAACAGTAGTTCACCCCTCGAATGGGTCTTCGGGTCTGAGTAGTTCGTTAAATTTTCACGTGATAGCTCGGCATAGAAAAGAGAAATGTTTAGTTTGCCATGGCTATGTAGTTAAGACTGCGCCTTGGTTATGATTCACTCACTGTGATAATTAAGTCACCTATAATCAGTTGCAATATACTCCTTTATTGAAACGTGATTTATTTAGCCCAAAAAATCACAATATTGATATAACTTGAAGATGTATTTATTTAAAATCAGGTTGTCCCATACAGCCAAATAACAATCACACTCGAACTACAACTAAATCACACAACATTGCATCTGTCTAATAAACTGGTTATTTTGTTTTGTTTGATTTGACTGTAAACTGTAAAGTGAAAAACTGACCCAAAACCAGGAACTCGTGAACCAATTCAATAATTTCAGTTTTCTATGCTACGCCTAGCAGTCACGTGAAAAGTGAACGAAAGACAGGACAGGAAACAGAAATGAGTAGTTCACCCCTCGACTGGGTCTGAGTCGTTAGTTCAATTTTCACGTGACAGCCGCATAGGCTCAGTATAGGAAAGAGAAAAGAGTAGTTCACCCCTCGAATGGGTCTTCGGGTCTAAGGCTGTGTTCGGAATTGCCTACTCTGCATACTTAACATGCTCAATTTGACCGAAAATGAGTAGGCAGTATGCCAACAATACATAGTATGTGAAATTTGAGTATGGAAAAAGTTCCCGGATGACAAACTCAAGTTTGGGGAAATGTTGAGTACAGAGGTTACTAGACGATACTTCCCGCCCCAAAATGCAATTTGGCAATTTCCGTCTAGCTTTCACAGCATTACAAAAAGGCATGGTTTCGGTCACATGTTCTAGTTGAGTATACTAACAATATAATTAAATCTTTGTAAAAAAAAAAAATTGTATTCTAGATTTCGGTTTAAGTAGTCAGTATGCAGTATATACTCATTGAGTATGTAGTAGATAGGCTGTGTTCGGAATCGCCTACTTAAATACTAAGTCTTTCGTTCACTGGTCACGTGAAAGCTGCATAGGCTTGGCACGAGAGATCAGTTTGTTTGTTTGTTTGTTAATTTGGATCCACCATTAGCTACTGCAGAGCAGCAGCTATTGTTCCTGGGGTCCACAAAACCTACTTACATATTGTGACAATGCAACACATTACAAAAAAGACAAAAAAAAGACAAAAAACAACACAAACAGAAATCTTATTTCTATAGACTAGTCATCAACACAGAACATACATAACACTCCTTACCAACTCAAATCCTGCATACCTCAACCACAATTTATTATACCCAATAAGAAAACTAAACGGCAACTCGTTTTACTTTTCAAATACCACAAGTCACAAGATGCTGTTTTATTAACCATTTAAATCTAATTTTACTATTTTCTTGTTTAATTTGTGTCGGCAGACGATTCCATTCATTCATAGCTCGGTACATGACCGTTCGTCTAATCACATTAGTTCTTACTTTCGGTAATGCTAAATTACCACTTGTAGCATATCGAGTGGAATAATCACGACTATCTGGCAGTAAGCGATATACATTCTGCAAAAAATGAATGGAGTCTTTGTAACAAAAATATTCCTAAAGAATACAAGTAATGAATAAGTCAGTCTGTCTTTTACAAATAACCAAGATAACCAATTATGCATTTTCTCAACATTCGCTCTGTATTCACAGCCTAAAACTACCCGCGCAGCTCTATTCTGTACCAATTGTAATTTATGTATTTTGTTAATAGAAGCATTTGACCATACTGCTGGGCAATAGTTCAGATTTCGACAATATTAACGACTGAATAACCAATTTCGCAGAGTCTTGTGTCAGCATTTTCCTACATCTTTTCACAACAGAAATCCCATAACCCATTTTAGCAACTATTTTATCTATTTGTTTAGACCATGATAATTTACTATCTAAGACAATACCCAGCAATGTGGTCTCCTGAACTTGATCAACAGCCACACCATTAATACAAAGATTTAAGTCTTGTTGCCTGCTGAGAGCATAATTAGAACCAAATAAAATGCAATTTGTCTTTGACACATTCAAAACTAATTTATTTTCCTGAATCCAATCAATCACAGATTGCATCTCTAAGTTCAAAACACTGCCCGGCTCTTTAGTTGATGATGCTGACCTATATATTGTTGAATCATCTGCATACATTGAAATTTGTGTCTTATTTAAGACTAGCGGTAAGTCATTAGTGAAAATGGTGTACAACAGCGGCCCAAGGCAACTACCTTGAGGCACTCCGCACCTTACTCTCTGAACCTCTGAAAAGCTCCCATTAAAGAAAACGACTTGTGTCCTATTCGATAAGTAACTTTTCAT
>JAPMUY010010570.1:0-20000 GCA_026901105.3 Galaxias olidus
AAAAGCACATGAACACTGAGAGAATATTAAAGTGACAGCAGTTGTGCTGCAAAGAGCTAGAGTACATGTGTTCCTGAAACATAACAAAGAGCTCTCTGCGCACTCTTTTTGCGATGTACAAATCAGAGCACCGACTCCATCCACCCTCCTGAAGCGGTTAGTACACTGCCACGCACACCGAGAACAAACACACATTAGGAAGCAGGATGTGTGTTATGCTCTGGGCCGCCCGCCCTGGGGCTTCAAACCTGCACTGAGCTGGGAGCCAGGGAGACTGAGAGTGTACTGTCACCAGTAAGAAATGTGTTTTCTTTCCACAAGCATACATGGTTTAAACGTCGCGACACAACGTTTTAAAGGGACCGGACAGGACATATTGTTGTCGCTCCGAATTAGAAGAGATGGGATAGATTGGTTAGGCTTGGCTCTAAGCTCTTCTACAGCGTCAGATCAGAGCCAGATGGAGAGACGTTTGACATTGTGGCTGCCGGGTTCAAACTCTATTTCTGTATCGCCCAGGATCTAATCCTATTGCCGACTCAACCCTCCTAGCTGATTACTTCATGGCATCAGCCCCCGAACTGATATAATATAACTCTGGGCGGGAAATAAAGAAACACTTAGAAAAAGAAGCTTTGGGAATCAGATAATAAGAGAAGCCTTACAATTAACTTGTAACTAAACAATTCCTTGCTTTGCCCACTTCTTCCATGACTGACTTACATTATTAAAGGATTTAAAATAAATGTGGGATGTGGGTTTGGTTTTCCACAGTGTGGAATTCAACAAGATAGTCTGATGGGGAAGGAGCTGAATCTATGGGGAGATTTTTAAGACTTCATGTGTGTGTGTTTGTGGGTAATATTTTTTATCTCTACGTTTGTGGGAGAAAAATAATGCTCCTGTGGTCATTTGCTTTTGTGTGTGTGTTTGCGAAAGAGGAAGTGTGTGTTTGTTTACTGGAAGATGTTGCCTGAATGATCTGCAAGCATATATGGAAGTTGGCAGGATTGTCATAAGTCAACAAATTACTTCACACAATGTAATACATTCACTGTACATTTAATTTTAAGGACAACATATACAATATTCTAAAAAGGTACCCATTATATCAGTATGCCTCTAGACAAAATAAAAGCAACAAACAAGTGATGTTCTATCATTATAGGGCTTGCAATTGAGCTTATAATAAAACCTTGACCTTCTGGAAACCTTTGACAATAAATCTTCGAAATCCTTGGAAAGTTTTTTCTTAGCACAGATCTTCTAATCTTTAATTTAAAAAAACTGTTCCTTTATGGGGGCACCATAACTTCATGTTCAATAACTAGAACTAGTTTTGGGAAGGAATATGTAGGCAAGCCTACTCAAGCAAGCAAATGGTTGTGGTGGGGTCTGTTTTAGTGCAATTTGAATTTGTCTATAGACTCAGATCTTGGGCAAATATCCCAAGGACTTTAAAGCAGGCAACAGGTAAATTATAACATTTGCTGTCGTTCCCATGCTAGTAGGCCTCATATCCCATCATTTATAAGATTATTTCTTTCTAGGATGAATAAATAAAACAATATCTCAATAAGTATATGTAGCCTAATTTGATGCTATGGCTAGGAGATATCATTAAATTTCTAGATATAAACATAGTTAAGCCATAAATCAATCATACAAGCACTGTCAGAGCCTACTTGTCATCTGTCTGATCATGGGCTTTACCTCTTTATTGTATGTCTGTAGTGCCACCAATGCAGCGTCCTGATCTCCTGTTTCCATCTTTTCTATGATGGCATTTAAATCCATTTTCATGGCTGACTTCTGAGAACGCCCGCGATCTGTAGTCGAAAATCATGCACGGGCTCCCCCGATGTTAATATTCTCATATGAGTCACGCACAGACGCTGGCTGTATTTGTTGTTTGCTGCTGATCCCGGGATGCAACTCCGAAGCCGGGGATGATTCGATTAGTGGAGGAGTCTTGCGAGTTTACCGCAATGCAATTTGGGACTTGTAGTTTTATTCAGACTCCAATGACGAGGCTGTGATGTATTGTAGTTGTCGTTTTTGAACGTTTATACGCATCAGTATATTTATTAATCACATTATTTCTTACACAATAGCTCATATATGACCTTCCAGTGACGTGTGCGTACATTTTAAATAGCCATGGCCTCCTTTATTGCTGCAATACACAAGGTGAGTGGTGCCAAAAGCCTGAACCTAGCTTCACTATGCAGTCATTCGTGAGAAAAAAAAGTTTTTTCAGAAGGTAGTGTGAAATGCTAATGTAATTACTCTTGAACAAGTTTGCGGTCTATTATGCAACATATCTGACCGGGTGAGGGCCATATGAGGTGTACAAGGACACTGAACTGAACAACCACTGCTTATGAGACAGGCCACAACTTAAAAGTTAAGTTAAATCGTTCAGCAATATCTGGATGCACTTGCAAGCGACCTATCCCCAACTTAAGGTAAGAACAAACTACAAATCCTCCACGTGGAAAGTGCTAATTAAGTAGCCTATTTATTGTGTTGTAGTCATCATGACTATAAGTTCGAGCAGCTATAGTCTATAATAATAGCCTATCACAACTGTGCATAATTTGATTTAGACCTATGTGCTTTAAACAATATTATCTATAACTATTTATACAATTTTTATTATGTTACTTTTTGGTATGTGTGTTCTAGGTACAGTAACTTCCCATTTGCCATAGGGGAGTTGCTAAGCAGATAATGATGGAGAATGTACCGTTACTGTCTGGAGGCCAAAACAGGGAGTCCCAAGCAAGATTCTCCCATTATGGTAAGACATCCACTAAAGATCCCTCCAGAGCTTTTCGACTGTCTGTTCATTGGCTGTTTACTCAGGTCGCTATAACCTGACCTTACAGGTAATGCATGGTTTATGGCAGGGACTCTCTCTCTCTCTCTCTCTCTCTCTCTCTCTCTCTCTCTCTCTCTCTCTCTCTCTCTCTATCAGTGTGTGAGTGATTTGTTTGGGCCCCTCTCTCCTTACAGAAGAGGACCTTCACATTCAGCAGGCTGTGGTTCTCATCGAGGATGCCATTAACGTAGGACAACACGTAATGCTTTTAGAGTTGAAATGAGAAGTACATATAATAATGAAATTATGTTTATCAGAGCTTTGTATGTGAGGCTTCTTTCTCTTAATGCTGCCCTGCAGTATCGCTCCATCAACCATCGCATGGACCCAAGATCTGTCCGTATTTACAGATGGTACTACTCCAGGGCCTACCAATGGTAAAACACCACTGCATCTCCACCTGTTTGCTTTGGGCAAGCTCAACTTGCTCAACTTTTCAAAACATGTTACTACACTTCTGTAAAGTTATCACGACTGGGAGCTAGTGTGTTCATTTGACAATGCTTTTATGTATGTGTGTGCGTCTTTTCTAAAGGGGTTTGAATGGGGTCATAGCACTGATCCTGGGCCTGGCGTTCATCGAGCGCCCGTCCTCCTTCTCTTTAACCTCTGACCTGCGCTACAAGCGGTTGTCATGGGAACCCCCCTGTGGTCTGGTGGAGGTCTTGGAGTCCCTCTGCCTCCTTGTCTTTGCTGTTGACCTCGGCACTAAGGTACACACCCGATCCCATCGCCTGAACACCTGGGTGTTAAGACACTGATTTAAGCACTTGAACTCCTCATATCTAATTAGTGCACTAACACATACTAAAATAAACATATTAAAAAACCTAAACACATCAGCATAAAAAATATGTATTTAGTGCACCATTGCAAGACTTCAAGTGTCTGTTAATCTTCTTACTTTAAACAGTTTTACCTGCTTGGACAAGAGGAGTTTTTTAAATGCAAGTGGCTGATTGGCTACCTAGTTATCATCTTGGTGTCTGTCATCGATTGGGCAATTTCCTTGGAGGCAGCTTGCAAAGAAGTAAGCAATACCCCAATTATTTGTTCAAATACAGCACATGCTATGCTCCAGTGTGAAGATCTTTGAATCCTAATGCTCTATGTGTGCTCTTTCTCTTCTGGAAGGAGAGAATCTCGTTTCTTAGTGTGAGAAAGCTTTTGCGGCCATTCTTCCTCCTCCAGAACTCTTCTCTGATGAAGAAGACTTTGAAGTGTATCAAAAGAACCCTGCCAGAAATCACCAGGCAGAGAACACATTTCAGTCACCAAATTATTTTCCAGTTTTGAACAGTTTTCTTTTTTTCAAAACCAGATAATATAATTCACCCTATTTTATAATCAACTTTGGTGACTTGTTATGACTAAAGCCTTAATGTCATTAAGCTATAATTGGGCTGCACTCTTTTTACTTAAATTGTTCCTCTCTTTCTCACTCCCTCTCTCTCTTTTTCTTCCCCTCTCTCTCTCTCCAGTGTGTTTGTACTAGTGCTTCTGCACCTGAGTGTCTTTACCATGCTGGGCATGCTGCTGTTCACCAGAAGAGAGGTGCATACATTCACTCACTGCATGCTCATTCCCCCCTGACTACACTGTGCTTCAACGGAGTGCTATGGGGAAAAGTAGTTCAGAATCCTCCGACGGTTAGTCTGAAGTGCAGAGTTCCAGATTGGGTTGCAGGGACATTTAATCACCTGTGTTTGGATGTTGTCTCACCAGAATCCGGAGGAGAGCAGAGAATGGGAGCTGTATTTCAGAAACCTTCCTCAGTCACTCACATCCCTTCTGGTTCTACTGACCACTGCGAATAACCCCGACGGTTTGTCAACGCTGCAGATTCTATTAGCACCTTTAGAGGTCTCTCAGGGCCATGTCCGAACACTTGCCTGTAACGTGTTTTTATCCGTGACAGTGATGACCCCGGCGTACTCCGTGAACCGGGGCTTCTCGGCCTTCTTCATCCTCTTCACTGGCTTTGGTAACTGCTAACAAACACTCCGTTTTGCTCGTGCGTTTCTTTGACAGCATTCATGCCATTTTTTATTTAGTAAATCAAAGCGTCCATTAGGAACGTATTTCCTGATGAACTTGCTGACGGCCATCGTCTACAACCAGTTCAGAGGCTATCTAGTGGTGAGTCCTATAGAAACAATGAACATTGATTACGTATGACATATGTTTATTTGCTAATTAGTAAAGATCCAGAAAAAGAAAATGTAAATGAAAAGTCCTGGAGAATGTTGTATGGCGATAAATCCCTGTAGCGCCTCTTAGTGGCCATGTTAATGTTCACACCTCCTCTCTTCTGTCTATGGGCAGAGAGACGAGGGCGCGATGTCCGTGTGTCGTACAGCTAGGGGTCTGACGAAGTTGTCGTCGTTGTTGTAGATGTCAGTCCAGGCGTCCCTCCTGAGGAGGCGGCTGGGAATCCGGGCGGCCTTCCAGCTGCTTCACACTCTGCACCCGGACCACCTGGACTGGACCTGCCCGGAGGACAGCCACATGTAAGCCCTGCCGGGGTATGATTTATGATCAGGCAATCTGTGGACTGCCCGGTAAGCAGGACATTATTTTGTACTTTAACTTTATGTCCGGCCCTCCTCCTTTCCCTCCACTCTTACAGAGAGTGTATCTCAGTGACGATGGTTCTGAAGGTGATGAAGAGAGTCCAGATGGAGGACTATTACAGGAACGCTATCATGAAGGTTTCTCTATTTTATTTATCAGATCACATGAAAAGCACGTTCACACACAAACACAAACACGCACATACAGTCCATGTATGCATGGAATCGTTACATACAAGTTGAAACACGTTGTAACAGGACTGTTATTGTAAAGTGACATACTGTTATTGACTTACATTGCCCATTTCATCAAACAAATGACATTGAACAATATGGACGTGACTCCACAAACCGTACTCTGAATCTCTGTTTTAAACTGATCTTGAACTATGTGTGTGTTCAGAAAGCGAGTCAGTTCTATGGCGCGTCCATCCACAGAGAGGGCTTCCAGGGACTGTTTGAGGAGCTGGACAAGGAGAGGATCAAAGAGGTACCGCTGCTTCGGACCATGGTCTTACTTTGGGCACGGAGGCGATCTCTGTGAAGACGTCAGACTATTATGACCCATATTATAGCAATATATTAGAACTAAACATCTGTGTTAATAATTGAAACTTGAATCTTCAGTCTATTGTTTTACAGTGTGTGAGTGTATACTTATAGGTGTGTGTGTGTGTGTGTGTGCGCGCCGGCGGAAGCGTCCATCCTTGCCCGTCTACTCCAGCCGTGTGCTGCGGAGGATCCAGAGGGTCCTTACCCAGCACTATGTCACTGTGGTGGGCAACGTCATAGCGCTGGCTAACGTTCTGTGCATCTGTGTGAGTCCATAGGAGTTCAACGCCGAGTACGCAGTGTCACATCCTAAAAATACTCTCTCTCATTCTCACCAACCCCGGGCGTGACCTTGCACTGGTCTGCTGCCCTTATTGAGTGAGCTGGCGAGACAGTGTGATAGATACCAGCTTGCGGTATGCCTGACATGCCGACCCAGTCAGAACGTTGCGACGACAGCCTTTTTGTGACTAAAAGGAGGGCTCGTCCGGGATTTGAACCCGGGACCTCTCGCACCCTAAGCGAGAATCATACCCCTAGACCAACGAGCCAGTTGGGAATGTTTTCCCCTTGTCTCCACCTTGGACGGCGCGTTCCACCGTTTTCCCCTCAGTCGTGCTCGTGTAACATTCCTAAGCAGCCTGTTGCATACCACTAGTTGTAGACCTCAGTGCTTCCTTCCAGTGGAGGCTCTGAGTATTGCTTCACGTCCTGCTCCTAAGTAGTATTTCAGGAATTTGGACAGTAATCTCACAGTTTTCGTGTAATTAAAAGTGAGTTAAAAAAACAAGGTAATATGCATCCCACATAGGATAATACACAAACAATACATTACTTTATGGGGCCATGATGAATGCATTGTCTCCTAGGTTTTCCTGGCGATCGATGCGGAGAAGTCTCTCGCGGACCGTCGAGACCACTATCTAGAGGTAGCCTTCCCCGTGAGACCGTTTAGTGTCGGTAGGACTACGGCGTCACATCCAGCCATGAACAGCTCTTTGGGAAGGTGTTTCATTGTTTTTTGACCGTTCACTGGACTGTTCCTTTCTTTTCTTGCAGGCCATCAACTGTTTTTTTATCATCTATTATGTCATGGAAGGGGGCCTGAAGGCTGTGTCGCTGGGCTGGAGAGGGTTTGTCTTCTATGGCATCAACGTCTTTGATGGCGTGCTCACTCTCGCTCTCCTTGTAAGCACATCATCCATTATTCACGTTGGACAAAAAAAAAACCAAAACACTTTTGCCATGTTTGGCCTAAAAAAACTAAATATAACACATCATACCCGGCCAAGCTTTTTGCTCCCTGTGCTGTGCTCTGTCATTCTTCACCCTGAGTGTTTCTGCTTTAGGCCTTGCAGATCTCTATACTGGCAGCCTACAGACTTCCATTGACCCGATGGTAAGATTGTCTCTCTTTGTCTCCTCTTAGTGTTGTGTTCATTCTGTTATTAATAAGAGCATACAAATCTACAATAAGGACGTCTGAAGCCAAAACTTTGCCAGCCAGGGTTTTTAAAATTCGATTCGATAGTTGGTGAGTGTTCACATTTGGTCAGATAAGTCAAGCGTTCAGTAAAAGACAGTAGAGGTCTGCGGATACTGACTATTTTTTAAGAAGGGCTCATCCGGACTTCTCATATCACCATACCAAGGAGCCCCTTTTCCAAAGTGTAGTAAGTGGTTTTGGAAGTGTCACCAGTCCCACCTCGGCCACTGTGGGAAGTCTCTCATCAGAGCCAGGGATTTGGCAGGCTTAGGAAGGGGGCACACGTCTTCTGGTGAAACACTGCCCCCTGGTGGCCGTTTAGCACACAACCGTCGTGTTTGGTCCTAGGCCTTCTGTCGCTGCTTCTCCCTCGCTTACCATAGATTAAGCAAAAATATTATTTGGATTGTTCATGTCCTTTGTAAAACTGTTCATTTTAAAGGAGAGAGAGGTAGTGAGAAATCAGGCAAAGGCTGTTGAAGACAGAGTTGTCCCACAGCTAGTGATATAGTAAACACAGTCGAGGATACATCCTTGTCCAGACAGACTTTTCCTATTTATTTTGTTGCGTATGCATTAGCAGTTCCCTAATGTTTCGTGTGAAGTGCACCAGTCCTGCTTGATACGACCAGCATTAACCCTGTGAATGTTTATTTTCTGTTATCAAACCAAATCTTTTTTTTTTTAAAAACACCCGTTTCAGTAACACAGCTGTTAAAAACAATTGAGCGATAAATGCAATCATTTTTGCCATGCCATTTTATAGTTGGGCTTGTTCAGGATCTAAACCAGGAATTCTAACATCTTAAGCAAGAATCATGTCACTAGCTCAACAAGCCAGACACAGAGGGGAAATCTACTGTGTGCTACACACCTTTTTTGGAGTTCCACCACAGCCTGTGACATGGCAGGGTCATGCCGGGGTCAAGTCTGTGCTGATAGAACACTGCCCCCTGGTGGCCATTCTGTATGTTAATTTTTGAATTTCTGAGAAAATTCATGTTGCTTGCAGAATTCTTTTTATAGTCCTAGTTCATTGGATAAATTGGTTACCAGGGGGTTTTGGGATTATTGCGAAGACATAATCATTTTGATCAAGTTCAATAGAATTAATAACGAAAAAAATTACAAGTATATTCACTACATGTTAACTTGGTGTGGGTTGGGAGTCTGGAGTCTTAAGCGAACAAGTTAACTTCTAATATGTAAAGATTTAGCTGATATGTCCTACTGAAACCATGTTGTTTCAAACCGGATAAATTGGAAAGGACTTTTAAACAGTGTAGGTGTCGGTAGTATCAAATCCTTCAAGCAACAGCAGCAATTGGCTGTTTGCATGTTTGTCGTATTTTTAATCATACAGACAATAAGCATGGCCATTTCTTTATATGCTTCTGTGGACCCTGTTACAGACGACCCTATGTTTTTTGTGACCTTTAAAGGTGAAAAGGAAGTGCTTGTCAGGGATTTGAACACAGGACCTCGCACCCTGAGCAAAAATCATACCCCTAGACCACCAAGCCATTGAAAATGCAGGGAGAAAAGCTGAAGTGAATGCCCGATGTTTCTCTACAAGTCTGACTTTGTGTGATGTGGCAGGGTTCATGTTTTGCTCCACTCTGCCCCTAGTGGTGGGTAAACAATATTGTTGTGTTAAATACAATTAAATGTTACAGACATAAGACTTAAGCTTCAATGCTCATTTAGAACTTCAGTGTTTAATTCCATCTACATTTCCAAAGGCTATTTTGTGACACAGCAGACATGCAGTTGATACTGTAACCATACAGTGTATTTGCTCAATGACAGCATAGGACTACTATATTAAAAAATACAGAAAAGAATGAAAAGGAGGGCTCGTCCGGGATTTGAACCCGGGACCTCTCGCACCCAAAGCGAGAATCATACCCCTAGACCAACGAGCCCTTGTTGTAAAGGCTTCAGAACTTTGTCATTTTGTACCTGTCTTTCAGGTGACAAGGGTGTGCCTGATATTTCTGGTTGTTCTTTATTATAACTTTACCTGGTGACCTATTACAATGGCGATACCTAGTGGCAAAAGTATGGCGGAGCACTTATTTATGGTAAACTCGCCATACAAAACTACTGTTTCTCCTGCATGTAACATTTAACCCTCCCAAGTACTGTGCAGGGTTCAGGTTTTTTATGATTTCCCTGTCTGTGCTGCATGTGTGTACGTCCCTGTCAAAAAACAAATCTCATTAAAGCCACAGAAAGTAACTACAAACTAACCATAGATCACGCGGTTGAGCTAATTCTAACGGCATTCTGACACCAACAAGTGTGTGATTTGACTAGGAAACCAGCCCACAATGGCCTCCTCTCCTTGTGGTCTCTGGTGTGTCTGACCAACATGCTCATCGTGGTCCGCCTGCTCAGAGTCATCGCTAACATCAAGGTACATTCACCAAACAACATCAACACATCCACGCATCCGCCCGTCATTCACAGTGCAAACTGTGGCTTCATGATCTCCCCACCAGCGACATGCTGATACCAATGCACCGCACGTGGAGTGACTGATCCTGTTGATGTTTCTCTCCAGCTGATGTCCCTGGTGGCCAGCACCTTGGTGGACCTGGTGAAGAACCTGCGGGCCTTCGCCGGGATATTAGTGGTGGGAACTGAGCTACGGGGGCCACAGCGGCTCCGCACCGACTAACACAATGCGCCGGGAATGAGACCCCCGAATGCATGCGGGCCGCCTTTTAGTTTAAACTCACACCTTTGGCAGGGACAAAAGAGGTGAGGCTTTCACGGAAGTCTGACCGGTTTACTCCCAGTCTCCCATTGTCTTGAGTGGCCCGTCAATAGCTCGGGGGTAGGTGAGAGAAGTACTTAACAAGCTCTTTAAGCAAACAATGTCTCCCTAGGGTCCCCAATGATTAGCGGGCCAGCTTATAGCCGGCTTATCGACGAGGCCCCTGATTGCACGTATGTGACTCGCATTGATTAGAAGCATCTGTCTCAGGGATGATATGTCCATTCAGTGGAACGTGTGCTCCTGCTCCACACGGATAGGTGCACGTGTCACAGTCAACAGAGTTTTTTATGTCCAGCTTTGCTGCGTTTCCGTGCGCATCCCCCTGAGTGTGTCATGGTCTCTGCAGGTGGTTTACTACGTGTTTGCTGTGTTGGGTGTGTGGCTGTTCAGAGGAGCGATAGCCGCACCTGCTAACGTGAGGTACGTGACATGTCAACAGTCCCAACGGCCAACCGTCAAAAGCAGAGTGATGGCCGCACGTTATGATGTGATAGTCCTCTGTTTGCGCGGTGTCTTGAAGTTATGGGGAATTCCCACCCCCCCCAAAAAAAGAAGCAAAAATACAGAACTCAAAATAAAGAGTAGCGTGAATAAGCGTTACCGTCACACTGAGGGGAACAGAGGAGGTGTGCAGTCATTCCTCGATGCGTTTTGTCATGTGTGTTCCCAGTGGCACGCTGTTTCCCGGCATCCTTAAAATGGCGGTCAACGTGTCGGTGGAGTGTGGCACTTACGAACAGCTCGGCTACTGGCCCAACAACTTTGACGACTTTGCCGTGAGTCCAGAACAGAATACCCCCCCATCCCCCTCCACGTTCACTTTCCCTTCATTTGCCCCCCTGATAGGAACCGACACACTTTCTGAGTTGTATCTCCCCCGCCTCCTACAACCCTCACACATTACGTCCACCGTGAATGGCTTGCCTCTGATGTGTGTCTGCTCTGCCTTCCCAGTCGGCTCTGGTGCTGCTCTACAACATCATGGTGGTGAACAACTGGAACGTCTTTCTGGACGTCTACTCCAGATACACCTCAGAGTAGGTCGTGTTCGTGGGCGATACACCCGGTGAAGCTGCTTTACCCATTGCATGAATACTGTTACCAAAGCAGTGGGGATCCTTACGCAGCAGGACGTGGAGTTAGGACTTCTAGCTTCCCTTTCTCTGCATAGAAGTGGCATCACTGTAAATTGCTGTGTATGATGTGTTTCACTGATACCATTGCATGTTGTGCCATCTTTTGACACGTATGTGGTGTGTGTGTGTGTGTGTGTGTGTGTGTGTGTGTGTGTGTGTGTGTGTGTGTGTGTGTGTGTGTCCGTCGTGTTTCAGGTGGTCCAAGCTGTACTTCATAGCATGGTGGCTCACCTCTTCAGTCATGTGGGTCAACCTGTTCGTAGCTCTCATCTTGGAGGTATGGCCCTACTTTGTCCTGTCGAATCAAAGCACAGACAAAACACATTATCACCACTTCCATCGGGTTGTTGCCTAGCAATCTACATTGTACTGTAGCTATGTCTAGTTATTTATGTGGCTTGGTAATCCAGTTCTTTAACCGGACCTATGAGTCTTATTGTAGACATTTGGGTGATTGTACCATGACAGATTACTGACTGGGGGTGGCTGGGGCAATAGTGGCATAGACAACTTATTAAAGCCTATATGAGGGAGATACAGGCGCATGGACAAACGTATCCCATCATTCCTTTAGACATTCCCTTTTTAGGCAGAGGGTTTAATATGTCGAACGCTAAACAAAAAAAGTCCACTGCTCCAGCCATTCAAAATTCCACATTGTTGTCATAGAAACGATTATTTTTACACTTTTATGTCCTCTTGTTGCCAAGCAGAATTTCATCTATAAGTGGGACCATGCTCGCTCTGGGTGGGATGCCGACAGAGCGGACCTGGAGACTACTGTGCAGCTAATGTTCAGGTATCTCTGGTTGACTTATCCTGCTAAAAGGGGGTGGCGGCTTCATTTTGTTTATGCAATACCCCTGCTAAAATCAACTCTTTATTTCCCATACGATTCTCAAACCTTGCCTGATTCGTCCTCCCCTCTCGTTCACAGGGAGCAGATCCCCGAGCCCACGGAGGAGGAAGTAGTGTTTAAACTCCACCAGCACCCCCATCTCCATCTTTGACCTGTGACTTTGTCCTTTACTGTGGATCAAAACCAAGCCCACTCAGTGCGACCGCAACTGTACCAAACGCTCTGCACAGCAAACTGCTTCATTGCAGCCTCGAAAGTCGTGGGGTAAAGTGATAGGCGGTTGGTTACAGTGTGTAAATGAAAGTGCCCATGAGAGAATGTTTGTATTTATAAATGCACTGCCACACACTGAAGTCGCCAGTTAGACTGCTGAAATGTTGTGCGTGCTCTCTGTAAGACATCAATAATAAACTTTGAACTCCTTACAGTCTCAGCCAGGTGTCTCTCCTTGTCTTTGTGACTGCCTCAAATTGGACTTGTTCCACGTGGTGGAAGTGAGGAACAGGAACTGTTCTGATTCCGCTGCCACAACTTTCCCACCTGCCCAGATAAGCCAGAGTGTGTGTGGGTGCGTGCCTTCTCATTGTGCAACTTTGAGGCCCATCAGCGCCCAAACGACTGTCATCAGCGTCCAAACGACTGTGTCATCAGCGTCCAAACGACTGTGTCATCAGCGTCCGAACGACTGTGTCATCAGCGCCCGAACGACTGTGTTGTCAGCGTCCAAACGACTGTGTCATCAGCGCCCAAACGACTGTGTCCTGGAGGAATTGCTGCTAGTTGCCGCCGACCGACCGCTTCGGTTGGCTCTCGTCAGCTCCCCCATTTCTATTGGCTGTTAACTGTTGCTGCGCACTGTCACAGGTAGTTAGCTTCTGGTG
This sequence comes from Galaxias olidus, assembly GCA_026901105.3. Taxonomy (NCBI): domain Eukaryota; kingdom Metazoa; phylum Chordata; class Actinopteri; order Galaxiiformes; family Galaxiidae; genus Galaxias; species Galaxias olidus. The sequence goes on from JAPMUY010010570.1 coordinate 13,157, forward strand.
CTTGACACGGAAACAGGAAAGACCTCAAACGAAGCGAAGAACTCCCTATCAGCTTCTGAGAGAATCTGAAATATGGCCTCCCACTGAATTCCTTTCCACGGTGGTGGAGGTGTGGGAAGGGCACATTCTCCGGCAGGTCGTTGGCTGTGCGCCGGGGCTGCACCGGTGTAGAAAACACTCACTCACTCACCCACGCGTCCTCATACCACCTTTCGCTGACAGACGCCATCCACGGACATTTGACCATGCGTGTGATTTAAACCCAGCGTTAGCACCAGCCGCCACTAGTTAAGGGTTTTAAAACGTTTTTTGGCTAGCTGCAGTCGGTGTGATTCAGCCAGGCTCGGCAAACAGACTCCGGGAGGTAGGTGACAGGTATAACTGTGCTCTATTAGTGGTTGGGAGCCGCGCCAACGCGCCAACGGTTTGGCCCACGCGTAGCTTCCTCGTGCTCCGCCGTGCCTGGCTAACCCGTTGTGGGTTCCTGCCACCCCCCCCCCCCCCCCCCCCAGTCACCTGCTGGGTCAGCCAAGCTCACCTGCCCTTCCCTCCAAACACACCTGGTCTCCTCGCCTGCACCTGCCTGGAGCCTGGCTGCGGAGGCCCTTTCCCCACAACAGCTGTCTGGAATCTCCCTGGTCTCTTACACACACACATACACCCACACACACACACACACCAACACACACACACTTTCACACAGAGCGTTATCACTTCTCTGTCTGATAGGGATGCTATGTCCGGACCAGCTGCTTCAACACCTACGCATCAGCAAGTAGCCCTCCTCCCTACACACACACACACACACACACACACACACACACAGACACAGACAGCCAGATTCACACACACCATCAGATCACTTTGATCTTAAGTGCCCTACAGTTGCACAAGTAAATGTCGTCCCTGCTATCTCAGAATGAAACCAGAAGTATGCTCAGTACGACACAGTGTGTTTAGCCGACCAGACTCGCTGAGTGAGAGGAACCTTGAACCCATCCAGCACGGCGGGCGGGCCGCGCCAGGTGTCTCCCCCTGGACGGCCCAAAGATAACGAGAGCGAGTGTCTTTTCTGCCGGCCCCCCCGGCTGAGTGACCACGGCGTCCTCCTCCGCCCCGGAGAGGGCTGTCCGCGCAACTCCGGCATTTTGAGCTGCCCTCGCCGCGTTCCCATGACCTAATAACACCTCCAGCCCCGTCTCCATATGTCTGTTGTATAGAGGCCCGTCAAGCTGCCCGTCAGACGGACTATCCCCTTTCACCGCCCAACCTGTCCCCCCCCCCCACCCCCCTTGCCTCTTTCTCTGGGCCTGCTCGGCCCGTCTCACTTTCTGCCCGTCTTTTCAGCAGCGCCGGGCCTTCTGCCTCTCTTCTCTTTTTTACTTTTTTTTTTTGTTGATCCGCGCCTGTCGGCCCCTCTTTGAAAGCGCCCGGGCCCAGGTCCTTTTCTCCGAGGCCCGGCAATAGCAGGGTCTGAAGTGCAGGGCAATTATGGAGGCGGTGTGTGGGGGATCAAGCTGCTGTCGGGGGGGGGGGGCCCGGCCCGGTGGCTGAGGTCCTGCAGGTGAGGGAGGAGCGAGGGAGGGGACGGTCGAGAGGAGAGAGGAGGGGACGGCCATTATCCGCCGTGGCGGGGAGGGAGGAATGGGAGAGAGCCGCTGCTCCGGGGACACAAAGGGCCTTTCAGATGTGGCTGCCTCTGACAGACGGGCCGCAGTAAAGCCACGGAGGGACGGACAGAGCGGCACAGAGGAAAGAGGGGGGGGGGGGGTCCAGGTGAGAAAAGGAGAAGTGCCCTGCCCTTTCTTAACTCCTACAACTTTTCCCCTCCACCCCCCCCCCCCCCCCCCCCCCTCTCTACTCGGTACTCAGTAATTAAGTCAGGTGACAGCAGTAGGGAGGTGGGTGTCTGCTAGGGGCTTTCTTCTCCATGCCTCAGTGAGCTGCACCTGCCTGGGTGACCACACCTCTACCTGGCTGGCTGGCTGGCCCGGGGCCTCCACCTGAGTGTGTTGCCCAGGTAGAGGCGGAACTCTGAACCCAAGAACCTCCTCCCATCCCGTCCCCCGTCCCCCCCTCTAATCAGTGGCAGGCCAGCGTGAAAAGTTGAACTTCGCTTTCTTTGTGAGGCTCAGGTTGTCCCGCGCAACCGCGCGGAGCTTAGGCGGCCTCGCCTCGCTCTGAAAGGATCCCGTTAAGTTCAAATCTTCAAAGGCTCAGATGCTCTTTTAGCACGTCGGAAAGCAAGACGTCTGAAAGACGAGTGCTTTTCCACGGAGAGGTTTTTGCATTAGCGTGGCAAAGGTAGACCTCTCCACCTGCCGCCGCCTTCTACGCTATTACTGTCTCCTTGTAAACCCGACATGGCCGGGCCGTGACCCCGGCCGCGGGCTTTAATAGAACGGTTAGCGGGGGGTGATGTGGGCTAGCCTGTGGAACATTAACCCTAGTTAAAGTGCATGGGGAGCAAGTCCCTCCAGGGCGAGTGAGATAACACCGGGGCCCGCCCCCCCCCCCCCACCCCCCCTCTGAGGAAACTCTTCACCCCTCAGGTGAGAACACAGACTGTGTGTGTGCGTCGAGCCGGAGGTGGACTCGGCCTCTGGCCACGGAAATACCTCTCTCAGACTCGAACCCTCTGGTAAAGCTGTGGAGTCACAGCAGAGTCGAGACATGTGCGCTGCTGTGGAGCCCAGCTCAAAGGGAAAGGCTTGTCCATTAGATGGCAGTGACATGTTCCCGAAAGCCCTTCACTGCCGTTCCACTGAGTCTGTGTCGAACGTGCACAGCGTAGGCATGAGGTGTCGCGCAGAGAAAAGAGTGGAAATATAAACCCATACACCGTTTAGGATTTGACCCACTTTATGCAGAGCATTTGACTCGTTTTGCTGGTCACATCTGAACGAATGATGAGTGAGAGAAGGGAAGACCCAAACACAACAGGAACGCACGGGGCAAGGGGGGGGTAACAATCACGTGTTAATCAACGGAGCGTGATTAACACCTTCATTTGCACCGTCCAATATGTAGTGCCTGTGCAGATAAAAGTGTGAAAAAAATGCAACCGGGCGAGACTTGCGCTCACAGCCATCTTGGATTGTTCCCATGCTCATGTTTAAGAATGAAATTCTTGCTGTCCACCAGAGCATGTGGCCCGCACCTCAAGAGGCCAGGCCGTAATTCATTATAAGGAAGTGGAGGGGGGGGGGAGGAGGGGGAGAGAGAGAGAGACAGGGGGATGAAGGAACAGAGGGGGAGAGAATGAGAGAGGCCTGTCTTGATGTCATACGAGCGGCTGCAGCACACGGGACATATTTCGGCTCATGGAGCTACAGTGAGAAGGGAGCCCGATACTCCATCTAAGGTTTCCTTGTAATCATCCTAAAAAAGCACCTCTCCGACTTTCCCACCGCTGAAGGACAATGTGCCCAGTCTTGGAAAGTTGAAGTTACACCCTTTCTTCATCCTCTCTTCCTTTCTTACGTTCTTTCCGCTTTCTTTTTTCTCTCTCTCCATTATTTCGACCCTCTCTTCTTCGCCTACTTTCTTTCCTGCTTCACGCTTTCATTCTTTCTCCCTCACTTTCTCTCGTTCTTTCTTTCTTTTATGAATTTCTTCGTTCTTCCCCCCCCCCCCCCCTCCGTCCCTTCTCTCTCTTTCGGTCTGGCTCTAACCTTTTGGTTCTGGAAGGGGTCCAACATATTTCCCCTTATCACATGAGGGGCATGTCCTGCGCTACGTTTTTGATAGGGAGCTCGAATGCCTCGCTCGGTTCCCAAGGGGATGGGGTGACAGAGGCGGCAGCCCGAGAAACCCGGCTTCACGTTGCCATGTAGGAAAGCCACGAGAACGTACGCTGATTTTTGTATGAAAACACACAGTCCAATATCCTCGGATTAGGCTGCCGCGTTGCCACGTTGTGTTCATGTCACCGACATTTTCCAGCTTTTTCATTCACGGACAATCGTCACTCGCAAAGCAATGTCCGCGACCGGCAAAGTGGGACGGGCCGTCCACAATACACCTGACACACACCCGAGCTCCTCGCCCTCCGTTCCCCCTCAGCCCATCTCTGGTTGCCTTGATGGGTGCTAGCCTGTGGCAGGGACTTAACATGGCAGACACAGGCAGCATCTCTCTGTTCCACACACAATGTAACGGTGAATACAACAGTTAGGGTCAATGTCACGGAGACAATGCGGCTAAACGTGAGCTAAGAAAGGATCCCACAGGAACAGAAAGGTAAGGATACAATGTGTGCCGTGTGTGTGTGTGTGTGTGTGTGTGTGGGTGTGTGGGTGTATGCGCGAAGGCCAAGGACACGGTTCACACGCTCCAGTGAGCCAGAGGGCACCGTCAGAGTTCTGTGGGAGATGTGGTAACAATATTAGGGGAACTTCCCCGGTGTCCCTGGCTCTTTGTCACCGCCGTGGCCCTCCTCACAATGGCAGCGCCTCGTCAAACCAAAAGACCAAAAGCTTTGCACCAAAACATTTCGAGGGGTTCGATTATCTTGTCGGTTCTTGTCGATGCACATTCTACTTGCTACGACGTGAGGAAGCCGGAGCGTCTCTAGGTTTGCTGGCCTTGCCAAGTCGCCGACTGATAAATAGTCACATCTGATAAGGCACGGCTTATCGTGGGAGCGATGTGTTGTGATTAGGACCGTCACTTTGTCCCTTTCTCTGGAAGAGGGCGGGCGATGGCAGCGAGCCGACACCATTGTGCTCCTATATGGCAGGCAGCGCACAGGCCAAGGCTGACGGTTTCCTGGAAAGCGCGTCTGAAGTTGAACCCGGTCCGCGACGCGGCCGAGAGAGCTCGACCGACACGGGAGGCACGGCGGCGTTGCTTTCGCTTTTGCTCTGGGTCTGGTGGGACGAGTCACCGACTCACAAAGGCATGCCGGCCCTTTGACCACGCCGCTCGCCATCAAAGCGGAGGCCTTTTGTCCGATGATTAACAGAACGTGGTGCGATCGCCGCGCTCAGGACCAAAGGAGCGCCTGCTCGTCCTGCCTGCAGTGATCGCTCTGACCCTACTGGCTGGTGACCCACGCCGTTGTGGGCTGCACGCACACGACTTAGGAACGACTTTGAACTGTATCTCAACGCCGTGCGTGAGGGTTTCTTGTTTTATTTTTTTTCACCGTGTCCGGGGCCCGGTAGAGGTCACGGCGTGTCTTGCTACCCTGGTCCTGTTGGGCGGTTTAAAGCAGCGTGTACAGAGCAGGGCTGTAGGCTGTGCTGGGAGCACCAGGCACCAGTAAACCTCCAGGCCAATAAAACCAGATCCTCCAGCATGTCAACCAGGCCACTATCAGCTGGGGATGCACGGGCCTGCCTGCCTGCCTGCCTGCCTGTCTGTCTGTCTGTCTGTCTGCCTGCCTGCCTGCCTGCCTGCCTGCCTGCCTGCCTGCCTGCCTGCCTGCCTGCCTGCCTGCCTGCCTGCCTGTCTGCCTGCCTGTCTGCCTGCCTGCCTGCCTGCCTGCCTGTCTGCCTGCCTGTCTGTCTGTCTGTCTACCTGCTTGCCTGCCCAATGGGTTCATGGAGACACAGACAGGTTGTTTAATGGTGGGCAGTTTATGGAGACGGTGCTGTGTGGCTGTTGAATGGATGACATATTGTTTGTGTATTAAGGCCAAGTACTACAGACAATTTTTTTTTTTTTTATTCAGTTTGCCAATTTTTATTTATTTTGGGATATTTTAATCTTCTCTTCTCGTTCGCCTCTTCTCTCCATTCCTTCCTCTTCTCAAAGAGATCTGCTAGAAGTTAGGACCCTGACACACATACCTCACACAGTTGCCATCGTTAACAACAGCCTGTCAACCATTTCTCTCAGTTTTGGTGTGTGTGTGTGTGTGTGTGTGTGTGTGTGTGTGTGTGTGTGTGTGTTTGTGTGGACGGGTGTGTGTGTGTGTGCGCAGCGCTGCCTTTGTGCGGGGCGGCCGGCCTGCGAGCCTTGCAGCTGTCGCCCGGGGCCTACCCTGGCAGTCCTCTGATCAATCAGCCATGAAATCGGCCCTGAACAGCGCTGCATTCAGCACACACACACACACACACACACACTCACACACACTCACACACACAGCCCAGCATTCAGCGGGCCCGATGGGCTCACGCTTGCCCTCGTCCCCCTCCCAGTCTCTAAATCTTCCCCAGGCATGCAGGCATGGGCAGACACTGGCGCCAGCCAACCACTTGTTGCTTGTTGCCCCCTTTTTTCCATCTCTCTTCCTCCTTCCCGTTCTCTGTCAGCCCCCCTCCACCCCCCCCCCTCTCTCCTCTCCGCGCGTACCCCCTCTGCACCCCAATGCAGACAGAGCACAGGCTTCCCTCATAGCCATGTTTTCTTTTCTTTCTTCCCCCCCCCCCCCCCCTGTAAAATCAGTTCCCTCGCTTTCCCCATGTCTGGTGCCAGCGTGAGGCTGACGTTGCCACGTTGTGCCTTTTTCCTGTCAAAGTTACACACGCTGTTGTTCAAACCGTTGTCCCAAGGGAGGGATTGTTGTAATCCTCGTAGACAGCACTGCCACCTCTCCACCTCCGTCCCCGAACACCTCCTCTTCTTCACCGTTATCGGTGTGCTCACGATCGTCACCATCTTCTTCGTCGCCCTCATCAACACCGCCACAATCTTCGTCAAGACACAATCATCCTCAATCCCTATTGCCATCATGATCCTCATCCTCCTCCTTCCTCCTCCTCATCATCATCATCCTCATCACCATCCCCACTTTGAAAAATCTTCCCATTCTCCTTGCTGATGGCCGCTCCACCATTAATGAGACGGCAGTGGATGTGGAATAATGAGATGGATTAATGAGTGATAACAGCATAAT
>JAPMUY010010570.1:25000-30000 GCA_026901105.3 Galaxias olidus
TGTTACCCGATACACAAAACCACCTAAATCTCAACACAAAAGCACCTACATTTCTATAATTTTTACTGACACTTTAATCCAAAATGACTCACAATGCGATTACAAGGGCAGTCCCCCTGGAGCAACTAAGGGTTAAGTGCCTTGCTCAAGAGCACACTAGTGGCGGTACTCCCAGGTGGGGTTTGTCCTCCTGTTTGGTCATTGGGTAGCAGTCCTACCCACTAGGGCCACCGCTATCCACCTCACTGTGTGTGACAGCGACTCTCCCCATGGTAACGCTCCTCCCCCTCATGTTAACGCAACCGGTCCACTGTCACCTTTATCTCCAGGTCCTGACAAACCCAGACCTCCTCGACCCCCTGGAATAGTGTGCACGAGGGGGGGAGTGTGCGTGAGTGCAAGTGCCATGGTTTGTGTGTGTGTGTGTGTGTGTGTGTGTGTGTGTGTCAGGCCCCCAAACGGCTGGTCAAGGGCGTCTTTATCCGTGACAGCTTTAGCGGAAGGACCCCGCCATGACCAAACAAAAGCAGCCGCCAGGCCTCGTTGTGCTACAGTGGACGAGTGCTGGGGAACAGTTAAGACACGGACTGTCAGAGAGAAGACTCTCTCTCTCTCTCTCTCTCTCTCTCTCTCTCTCTCTCTCTCTCTCTCTTTCTCTCTCTCTCTCTCTCTCACACACACACACACACACACACACACACACACTTGTCAGGACGGATGCACTTGTCAGGGGCTGAAGCAGCAACAGGTGGGAGATAGGGGAAGGTGGCCTCGGCGAACAGTTGGAAACGCGCGGGCTGCATCCGCACCCCGCCACTGACCCACCGTCCGGAGAGTGTGTGTGTGCGTGTGTGTGGACTCGACACGCACACGTTAATCAGCCAGCAGCATAATTAAAGAAAGCGAAGCCCCCCCCCCGCACCCCACCAGTGGAACAGCTGTGGAACGTGTGCGGCTCGCAAAGGCCCCCGCAGGCCGCAGAGCAGAGCAGAGCAAAGCAGAGAAGGGCAGGGACAGAGCAGAGCAGAGCAGGGCAGAGCAGGGCAGAGCAGAGCAGGGACAGAGCAGGGACATAGCAGAGCAGAGCAGGGCAGAGCAGGGACAGAGCAGAGCAGAGCAGGGCAGAGCAGGTTAGAGCAGAACAGGGCAGAGCAGGGCAGAACAGGGCAGAGCAGGGCAGAGCAGGGTAGAGCAGAACAGACAGAACAGGGCAGAGCAGGGCAGAGCAGGGCAGAGCAGGGCAGAACAGGGCAGAGCAGGGCAGAGCAGGGCAGAGCAGAGCAGGGACAGAGCAGGGCAGAACAGAGCAGAGCAGAGCAGAGCAGGGACAGAGCAGGGCAGAACAGAGCAGAGCAGAGCAGAGCAAGGCAGAACACAGCAGAGCTTTAGCTGGCGGTGAGAGCCTTGTCGCCCAGGCGACACGCTCCAGACCCGCTCCCCGTCCACCGGGACAGGGTGACGAGGTGTTGGGGCGGCCGGCCGCCAACTGTCCAGACGAGGCTCTTCGTTAGCGGCTCATTAATTAAAAGAGCTAGACGATCAGACCCAGATGGAGCCTGAACGCATTGGCACACAGGCAGTGTGGGTCAGGGGGCTGGACGGGTCAAGCACGGGTCTGAGTGGGTACACCGGTCAATACTATTGTGACACACGCTCGACTTATGTCAACTCATTGCCGATACCTGGGAACGAATCAATCAGAGGAAGTCGGATGAATGAATGAACCAATGGCTAAGTCAAAGTGCCACATGGACAGGGCACTGTGGATCCAAACAGAGAACGAACCAATGGCTAAGTCAGTGTGCCACACGGACAGGGCACTGTGGATCCAAACAGAGAATGAACCAAATGGAAGGGAGACCCGTCTCAATAACAACGTTTGGAAGAGCTAAAGAAATAAACGAGTTTGGATGAAGTGAACGAATGCATTTCGGAACGGATGAACGAATGAATGCACAGATAGATAATCAACGATTGCTCCTCTCTGAACTTACTAGCCAGGGGAGCAGCGAACAATCACGACGCAAACCCTTTTGACAGGGACCGAAAAAAAAGGAGAGAAAGACCTGACAATCCATCTGAATACGAGAATAAAAATACCAAAAAGATTCACTCGGGGAAAAAGAACGGATCCCAAACTCTCTAACCCGAGTAGGGATAATCAGCGAAGGGAGCCGTGTATGAAAGGAATGTAAATAGGAACAAAGAGCCTCCACCCTGTATGGATGAGTCTGCTCCCATTTCAGGGGCCCGGCTGCGGCCGCTCTTCTGCATGTAGATTCAAACCACTCTCAGCAGGGTGTGTGTGTGTGTGAGTAAGTGAATGTGTGTGTGTGTGTGTGTGTGTGTGTTAGTGTACATGTTGAAGACATTCTCTGTTCTGAATCTCTTTCACTCTATGTGTGTGTGTGTGCGTGTGTGTGTTTGTGTGTGTGTGTATGTTAGCCGGGGTCCCCCCTCCACAGTGTGAGTGTGTGTTTGGCCCCTCTAGCGGCCGCCTCAGCAGGGGAGCCCTTGTGGCTTCTCTCCCCCGTGCGCTGGAGGACGCAGGCCCATTGTCCCCCGGGGGACTCTCTGCTAATCAGACTGACAGCCTTTCTCTCCGGGCCCAGACCCAGCAACACATCATCAGCATTGTTCTCCCCCGTCAGCCTGTTGGCCCATTGTCTGAGGCCTTGACAGCGTGCGGGGACAAAGGGAGAGTGGGCTTGGTTTCGCTGCGGGCCCAGTGGTCGTTGGGTGCTCCCCAGGTGGGATGCTGGACTATGTGATGGGACAAACGGCGCTCGGTGCGTCTCACCAGGCCTCCTTCTCCCCGGGTCCGCACATTGCGCGCGCCCGCCATTGATCAGGTCGCTCCTTCCGGTTCGCGTGCCCTAACTCCGACCAGCGGTGACGCTCCACCGTACAAAGTCACACTCGATGGACACAGCACCAACACAGAGTCTAGCCAGCGACGTCCACGCCCCGCACTGCCATTTCCATCCCGGATGCACATCGACATTCTTGGCTGGGAGACGGGATGGACAGCCGCGCTAAAGTTAGACGAGGCGCAGGAAGCCCATTAGCGGGTGGACGGACGCTGGAGGAAGCCCTTCCCTCACACGTGTCCCGGGCAGAACAATGCGACGCTTGCCCCCGGCATCCCATCTTCCTCTTCGCCTCGCTCACTCTCTCCACGCGCCGATGTAAAGCACGCGGGGGAGGGGCGTTTCAAACACCGCCCGGATGCGGCCTGTGCACGCGGCACGGGGGTCTTAAAATAACGCTGGGCCTGGCGCGGGCCTACCTCTATGGAGGGGGGGGGGGGGGGGGGCCCGGCCTCATCTGTTTGGGGGGCTTCAGTGTTTATGTCCAGGGGCGAGTCAGGTGAGGACGTGGCTGGTGGGACGCCCTTGGTGCCCGAGACATCTCAAGGGCTGCCGGTTGAACTTTCACTTCAGGGGGAGGTTCACAGGATGTCCTGCCACCACCACGGCTGTAGCCTGAGCACACAGCTTAGCACATGGCCCACCAAGCGTCCAGCTCCACGGGCAGACGATGGGCGGAGGGGGGATTACGCGGCGAGCACCACCACCCAGCACCTGCCAGTGACACCGCCCACTGTGTCGCTCACAGCCCTGCTTACAGCTGCCATCCACAGGCCACGGTCACAGGCTTGGCTTCACGCTGCTAAATCAAAGATGGCTACACTTTACTACATGGTGTAGAGCACGAGTCCAAAGTTTAGACATGCACCCTCCCATGCATTTGAATGGGAAAATGGCATCCACAACGTTTGACTGCTGCTGTATGTGACTTTGTGTTTCCTTGGATGGCGAGGACACTAGGCCTGAAATACAAAAGGGGAACCCCCCTCTTTTGTTTTTGAGCTGTCTCACACGGACAGTTTGGAAGCGATGTCTCACGGGTAGCTTTTCCCGTCCCCCTTGACAATGACACGGGAAAAACACATCTCAGTGGGATTGCGTGTGTGTGTGTGTGTGTGTGTGTGTGTGTGTCATGTCACAGCAACAGCTGCATTAAAAACAAAGCCCTGCCCACTCCAGAAACAGCTTGCTGTCCCAGCGCTGCACTTCATCCTAACTGCTGAGCCTCCAAAGACCAGCGGTTCTCCTGACCACCATCCCACAGTGATTCACCGGCAGAACTCCTTACAGTAACCACCGGAATGCTGCTGGTCATGTGTGCTGAGATGACCTAGTGAAATTCCCGGCACGTCTAATGTATCATGCAAGTCATCCGGGGCTCCATCCAAGTTTATTCAGCTAGGCCGGCCGGCGTGGAGAGCTGCAAGCCGAATCCTGTTAGGTATTTGACTTCCACACCTCAGCCCGTGAATGGAAAATAAAACACGCCCTTGTGCAACATCCGCTGCTATTGACCTGCAGATAAGATAGCACACTTTTAGTTTTAACACACTGCCCCTTGCCTGAAGGTTTCTGTTTCTGTGCATATGGGGAGTGGGGGTACGGATGTCAATGGTCTACCTAAGCTGCCTCTTGCGATCTCCTTGTCCACGGTCCTTGATCTGAGATGTGTATGGAAAGGAAAGTGCTGTGTTTATTTTATTTCATGGTACCTGATCTATAACAGTTTGCTTTGAGTGTCCTCCAGTCCTACAGCAACTAGTTCCCACCCTGTATCCCTGAGTGAGTCAGTCAGCTGCTTGATAAGCTTATCTTTCCCTGGGCCTTTGATGGTGATAGCAGGGCGTGCTAGCGGAACTAGCACCCACACCAAGCAGCTGGGCTGCCCAGGAGAGACACTCATTCAGAAAAAAAACACACACACAGGATGGTTCATTGAGAAAATGCAGGAGAATGGCGGAGCACAATGGGAAAGATCCATTTGAACACAGTTGATAGCTAATCCCCACCCCTTAACAACCATTGTCCAGTCAGAACGATCTATTCATGACCCCCCAGACAACAAACAACCAGACATTTCAGTCTATGAACATCCTAAAAACAGAGTGTGAAAAAGAGTGTTTCTTTGTT
>JAPMUY010010570.1:42500-121175 GCA_026901105.3 Galaxias olidus
TCTGCTCTCTGTTTTCACTGGTGTCTGCGTTCCCAAGCAGTGAGGCGACACGTCTTCACATAACAAAGACCAAAAGTATACGGCTCTCAGTCTGTGGGACTGGAGGGGTGTGTGTGTGTGTGTGTGTGTGTGTGTGTGTGTGTGTGTGTGTGTGTGTGTGTGTGGGGCAGCATGTGGGCTCCCGTGCACATGTCCGTGTGTCAGCGTGTTTTCGTGTTGACGCACATGGAGATCAAGAGCTGGAGTGACGGACAGCTTTGGTGTTGAAGCGTGTTGAACGTGTTCCGCTGAGCGCTCCACACCACCTTTTAAAACGCACATCCAGGTTCCACAGTGGAAATCAAACAGCACTGAGTGGTGCCCTGCACGTTTCAAATCATCTGTTCCCTAGACGCAACAACTCAAGTTGCACCAGGCAATTTCCCTGGCCTCCTCTGGTAGGGGCCCTAAAACATCAAACTTGCAGGTCACAAACCCAAGCTAAATAAAATGCCCTACGTAACCAGAGATCGGAAAAAAATCCCTAACGGCGCATGACACTGTTCAAATGCACCCTTCCTTCTCCCACGTTTTATCTGTCCCTCTTAGCGCGCCACAACGGAGCATGCCTCATTCCCATGCTCCGACGCGCCACAGTAGCTAGCCGCTTTCAAATGCAGAACTATTTGCAGAATTTAGAACCCTGTCAAGTCAGCGACACCTCGAGCCCTCTGGTAGCTGAGTCATAGGACAGAGGGGGCCGAGGGTGAGGCTCCACTCAACCCCAGTCAAGCCCAGACAGTGGCATTGTAAAGATGCTTGAGGAGTTTGAACAGGGCACTAAAGCCCTTTTATGACATGTTTTAAAGCTTGGCGTTTAGTTAAGCTGTGAGGGGGCTGGCACGATGAAAGGTGTCTCAAAGTTCGGTTCACATGCACACGCACACGCACACGCACACACACACACACACACACACACCAATACATGTATACGCACGCAAACATGCATGCAAACACATGCAGTACATACACTCAAGCTCGCAGACACACATACAGGAAGCCTTGTTCACTCCAAGAAAATCTGCCACGTCAATTGGTTGAAAACGTGATTTTGTCAGCTTTAACAAAAGGGATCAAAACCGGAGTTCTGCAATTACACACCGTTAACTGCCAACCAATCTCCAGAATGTCCTTATGGCCGTGTGCTACGGCCGACCAATCAGTTTCACTGGGCTTGTAAGCAGCCAGACTGCTATTGTAATGGAACACATGTGTGAGGCAAAGTATGAGGCAATTACATTCCAGATTGCTCAGTTCAGGGGGGTGTCAACTTGACAAGAAATACCTCTTGTGCTCGATGCATGGTAAAGTACAACTCAAACGGCAGGCTTCTTCTTCTCTTTTTTTGCATCAAATCGTCAATTTCCACGTGGAGTTTGCGGGCTGAAATGCAAACAGATAACAGCCCATTCACATGGCTGTGGGAAAGGGGAGCTGAGACAGGCCAGGGATGAACTGGAGGGGCCCACTTAAGGAAGGAATTAGCCGGCCCTCCTAATTGGAATGAAACGATGAGAGGAAACAGCCCCAGAGCAGCCCGGCCCCTGCTCCCCTCCAAGCCACTGGGAAGGAGGGAAGGGGAGAAAACCTGCCATGAAAGAGTGCCATTGTTGGTCGGCGAGGTGGAGGAGGAGGGTGCGCGCCCTTACTTCAAACCAGATGAAATCATGTTCTATGTGAACAGGAAACAGAATTTTAACCCCTGACCCCTGGTGTAATTTAGTCCTGACATGTGCTGCGAGTGTGTGTGTGCGGAAGTGTGTGCGCGCGTGTGGGCATGAAGGGAGGTAGTTTAAAAGCCACATACCTTCATAGCCCCAAACGCAACAAATGGCTGCATCCTCACCCCCATCCCCCTCACCCCAGCACACACACACACACACACACACACACACACACACACACACACACACACACACACACACACACACACACACACACACACACACACACACACACACAAACCCCCTGCCTTTTTATGTCCACAAGTGTAGAACATACCGGCTCCTGAACAAAGAAGGGCCTTGAACTCAGACTGTTATCTGATACAATAATATCCCCCTTATGACCCCCTTCAGTAGCCCTGCTTTAGCATGAACTGTTGACATTGCCCCAAACTGACCTGAGTAAATAGGGTATGGATTTCAAACAAACACACGATCAATCAAAAGCAATCAATCTCTCCAGTGGGTCCGCTCCATCACGCACGTTTCCGACTGACGGACAGTCTCGATGGCGATGTGAACAGTTAGACACACAGACACACACACACACACACACAGCCTGTGAGCATGGGATTCAGATGCACGGGCGTTCCCATCTCTCTCTTCACGGCGCTGTCCCCGTGATCTCTGACGGGCTGTGCCCTGTGTGTCACGCCGAGTTATAAAGCTACAGTGCACCGCCGGCATTCCAGCCACAGGTACCACAGGAGCTAACGGTTGGTCGCTAGCTTCAGATGAGGACGCTCTCCCCGCATAGAACTCCTCATACCTTGGCCACGGTCCAGAATCCACTTCCGCCATGAAAACTCAAGCGGGGCCCTAAGACAAAGGACACACACACCCACGCATGTTTCCTCTCTGTGCGCTCCCCCCCCACCCCCCCCCACCCCCTTCAGATGCAAAATAAGTTAAGCAACTTTCCCCCCCGTGATCGCAATTAGTCTTAGTGGGCCTTAAGGAGCAGAACGGCGCAGCCAAAGGCTGACCGCCCAGCTCGGCCATTCTTCCCCCGTTAAAGGAGTGAGTTGAGAAAAAGTCAGAGGCTTTGTGTCAATCGAAGGCTGCAGCTGGAGTGTCTTTCTCCTGGAAGGTGCTCCCTGTGTGCGTGTGTGTGTGAGTGTGTGTGTGTGCGTGCTTGTTTGTGTGTGTGCGTGTGTGTAAAGAAGTCTTTAAAACCAATAGAAGTTTAAAAAAAGAGAGAGACTGCCTCCTGGTCCCCCCCCCCCCCCTCTCTCCCCCTCTCTCTCTACCCTCCCACCTCTCTACTCCCCCTCCTCTCCCCAGTCAGTCCCCACCAATGCCTGCTACCGGGGCCTGTGGTCTATTAGCCATGCACGTTTCTCGGGGCCCGGGGACAATGTGTGGCCCCACATGAAAGTGATGCCGGGGGCCAGCTGAAAGGGCCGGGGAGCAGGCTGCCTGAGAGCGTCCACACTTGAACCGGGCCCATTGAGGCCGCAGGCCCCCTTTTATCCGGCTCACACTGCAGCAAGCTGCTCATGGCCTTACAGACCCTGACCCCGCGCTGCACTCGGATATTGTGGCATAATCCCCCCCCCCCCCCCCGCCTCCTCCGTTCTCTGCTGGTTTTTCTTCTTCTTCTTTTCAAATTCCAGCTCACGTTCACTTCAGGTTTGACTTTTTTCCTCCCCCCCCCTCCGCCTCTCTTTAAGGAAATTCTCTCTCTCTCTATTGCTATTTCTCTCTCTCTCTCTGTGTCCTCGGCTTATCCCCCCCCCCCCCCCCCCCGCTCCCGTTTTCTCTCTGTTACCAGCTCTACCTTTCCTTCTTTACTTCCTGCCATTTGCCCGTTCATCCCTGCCCCCGTCTCTCCCTCCCTCTCTCTCCACCTCTCCATTCCTGCTCTCATGTCACCCTTGCATTCCTCTGACCTCTCCTCCCCAGGCTATGGGAGACAATGTGCCCCTAGTGTCTGAGGATTAGCTATTCACATACATGGAGAGAAAGAGAGACGGAGTGAGGGAGAGAGAGAGAGAGAGAGAGAGAGAGAGAGAGAGAGACGCAGCACAGTAAAAGAATGAAAGAAGCAGGAATGCGATTGTGTAAAAAAAAAGAAAGGAAAGGTTCCTGCTTGCTAAAGGTGTCAACTTAAGTGGATAAAATGTGAAGATCTTGAGAAAGAGATGGCCGTGTGTTCCGAACGATTTGCGTGCGTCGGGGAAAAACCAGTATTTACAATCTGAAGATCAGGAGGATTTGAGATTGACTCATCGGAGGAAACATCTTGACAATGTTACAACATCATTACCCCCCCCGCACCCACCTCAAAGCAGGTCCACATTCAGACCTGGAAAAAAGACCCCCTCCCGGAACACCCCCCAACCCGCTGAGACAAATCACCATGAGCTCATGTGTCCCCAGACACACGAAACCCATCAATTTGAGGTCTTCCTTTCTCTCGCCACCGCTCTTGTCTGGAAAAAACAACAACTAAGCATCCATTTGGCACTGTGCTCGGTCCCCCGTCCCCCCCCGCCACCCACCCCACCCAGACCTTTCTCTCCTGTGTATCTCTATCACGGGCTGGGCCGGGCCCCGGTGGGCTCCTGGAGCAGCCCGGAGGCCCCCGTCGTATCCCCTCTGGACTGGGCGGCTGCCAGGAGCATGCCTGGCCTCGGGTCTCCTAGCAGCATTCACAGCCTCCTGTTAGAGCGAGGGCCCTTTATGCTGGGGGCCGCCGCCACCTCCGAGAGCGAGGGAGGGTTTCTCTCAGTCTCCCTCTCTCTCCCTCTCTCTCTCCCCCTCTTTCTCTCTCTCTCGTACGCTCTCTCTCTTTCTCTCCCTTTCTCTTTCTCTCTCTCTGTCGGCTCATGCATGAATGGCCAATGGCCCGGTGCCAAACAGGACTCCATCCCTCCATATGTCTCTCTCTCTCTCTCTCTCTCTCTCTCTCTCTCTCTCTCTCTCTCTCTCCCTCTCACTCCCCCCCCTCTCTCTCCCCCTCTCTCTCTCTCCCTCTCTCTCCACCTCCTTTCATGTCCCTGGGCCCTGGAGTGGCACTGGGGGTCTTTAAAGCCGATTGTTGTGAGGACGAGGCCCCGCTCAGTGGAATGAGCCCTCGGCCAGGCCAGCCACAATGAGGGAGGCCACCGAGGCATCATGCTGTCTGTCAAAGAGCTGTTTAGCCTCATGGCTAACTTGGCGCGGCCCTGCGGGTTTTTTTCCCCTCTCTCTCTCTCTCTCTCTCTCTCTCTCTCTCTCTCTCTCTCTCTCTCTCTCTCTCTCTCTTTGCGGCTCAACCCACCTCTCACGCAGCCTGCAGGGCAACCGCAGCAAGGAGGGAAGCACGCGCTACGGTACGGGACACCAGCTAGATGCAGCGGCCTCCGTCCTCACCAGCACACGTCTCCCCACTCGGACTGTGAGGGACGCACACGCGCATCTGTGGTGAGGCCGTGGACGACACTGTAACTTACTGCGCCCACTGCCAATGCTCCTCTCAGTCCCGCTCTCTCTCTCTCTGTCTCCCTCTCTCTCTCCCTCTCTCTCTCTCTCTCTCTCTCTCTCTCTCTCTCTCTCTCTCTCTCTCTCTCTCTCTCTCTCTCTCTCTCTCTCTCTCTCTCTCTCTCTCTCTCTCTCTCTCTCTCTCTCTCTCTCTCTCCCTCTCCTCTTTCTCGGGTGGCAGTGAGAGGGAACGTGGTGCTTGATTCACTGGGAACAGCTGCGGTGGAGGGGCTGTGACTGGGGGGAAGTAACCGATTAGATAAAGGGCTCCTCTGTCGCCCGTGGGGGGGGGTGTGGGGGGGAGGGGCTTTGGCGCGCTGAACATGTGACGTTAACACTACTGAAATGGAACTGGTCCAAGGTAAGGAAATGAATGCAAATGAGTAAAGTATCAGTCCGTGTGTTATATTGAACCGGTACAATTCAGCAACATGCAGTACAATGAATGATGACATATAGTGTAATAATGTGCAGTGTGTACTTTACAGCATAACTCATAATCTATAGATGCACCTAGACATATGTTTGTGCTTCATGGCAGCAGTGTCTTTTCTATGGCTTTGTTTGACCAATGTCTGAAGACCCTTAACTGGTTATTGGCAAACTTCAGCAGACCAGGGACATGACTGTCCAATCACAGCACACCAGGGCCCTTACTGTCCAATCACAGAAAACCAGGATCCTGACTGTCCAATTGCAGCAGACCAGGAGACCAGGATGCTGACTGTCCAACCACAGCACACCAGGGCCCTGACTGTCCAATCACAGCAAACCAGGACCCTGACTGTCCAATCACAGCACACCAGGGCCCTGACTGTCCAATCACCACACACCAGGGCCCTGACTGTCAAACCACAGTAGACCAGGATGCTAACTGTCCAATCACAGCAGACCAGGACCCTGACTGTCCAACCACAGCAGACCAGGGCCCTGGCTGTCCAACCACAGTTGAGAACCATTATTATGACTGCATGACTACAACCCTGCATCACAGGGTTGTAAACTAAGAGACTGACTGAGGACATCACCTCGTTTTGTTTTTCTCAGACTCTCTTTCATTTGTCTCCCTCAACCTTTCCCTCAAATATTCCCCTTATAAATGAAAAATAAATGAATATGCTGCACATTTGATTAAAACCACTCATTACAGATAAAATAAAGCGTTGAACTATTCTTTGACCAATTTTTGTCACACAATGAAACAATGGAAGAGCTTTCGAACCAAACGTCTCTGGATCGGCTCGGTTCCCTCGGCACGACCTTGAGGTTGAACCTGCGGGTAAGCGCGGTGAGAACGACCACAGTGGGACGCCAGTGGCCAGCGGGGCCACCAGGGAGAGTCGTAACCCCCCGAGCCCGCCCAGGAGCCTTCCTTTGTGACCCTGCGAAACGTTCCCCCTATAGGAGTCAATGTGTCTGGACAGCTCTCCCAGAGAGACAGAGAGAGCTGGCGATATGGTTGCCCAGCTGCAAATCACTCAATGGTCTGGAAGGACCAGGGAGGGAAGGCCTGGAAAAAGGGAGAGGGGTCGAGAAAGAGGTGGGGCAAGAAGAAGAGGAAGAAGAAGAAGAAGAAGAAGAAGAGAAAAAAATCTCAAAATGTAAAGTGGTTCTCAACTGCTATTTGTCAAGTGAAGGCTCCTTCCCTTAAATAAGACGTGCTCTCTTCTTTTTCAGGTTTCTGGTCCTGGTCCCCATTGTTTGGCATTTCTCAAAGCTTTTGGTCAGTGCTATGTGACCCTTGACCCCTGGGCCTTTGTCCGGCCTGGACGGTGTTTATAACCCCGGTTCCTCTGAACTTCTAGGCCATTTATGGACGGATGGTTCCCAGTTTAGCGGAGAGAAAGGACGAGGACAACCCCCCCCCCCCCCTCTTTACGCCCTCCCCTCTCCTCGCTCCTCTCTTCTCCTCTCACCTCCGTGGCTTCCTCCTCTTTAAGGCCCCTGACAAAGGATGTGGCCTTTGAAAGACTCCGGCCACCCCCACATCACTCCAAGGCCCGCCGCGGAGAGAATGGCTGGAGCGGGCGTCTCATAATGTGGCCACATCAAAGAGTGGCGTGGGCGCCGACACCACAAACTCTCAGCTCCGGACTAAATGTTGTTCCCCGGGAGTGAGTGTGTGAGTGTGTGTGTGTGTGTTCTTAACGGGGGGGGGGGGGGGGGGGGATATGAACATCCGGTGTCATCGGCAGAAGCGCTCCTGTCGGAGTTACATGAAGCGTTCATCCCGTTTCTTATGGGAGACTGAGTTTAATCCGCAGAGCGCGGCAGAGCTCCCCCGTTTGTTGAAATCCTCAAAAGGTCAAGCGGTCAGGCCCGGATGAAAAAATCCTAATGATTTTCCAGGGTGGGCCAAGGACGTTGTCTGGCCCCCCGGATTTCTTTCATACATTCTGATTAGAAATATGGCCAATAACGCGTTCGGCTCCAGACAAGATCCATACAGTGCAGCTGTCCCTTTATTGATTACCCTTTGAATGTTATCTTTCACTTAATACCCCTCTCATTGCCAAGCAACGCACACGTAAGTCATGTCCCAGTCAAGGAAGGTCAGTGACCGAGCGACACGTTCTGCTCTAGGACAGGGCCGATGCTTTTTTTTTAAAATCAATTATTTGTGGTAGATCGTCGTGGAAGTTCTTTGAGTTTGAGTTCTCAAGGCTTTTGCCTCTGCACGCCTTCAAACAGATATCTTGGATCCACGGCTTACTAACTATGAAAATATCCCAAAGTGGAATCCGGTTTATTTAAGTCCGTGGGCATACTGGTGAATTCCTTTTAAATTCAACCTGTTTCCTTTAAACAACGTTCGATTGGTTCTAAGAAAGAAACAAACGATGAATAGAATTAGAAACACATTCTTATTCCCCATCCTGTTCATTCCTCATGGCTTACTGTCACGATCTGCTCGTGATTCACATAGATTTGCTTCGCAGTGCGTCATACGGTCAAGGTCTCCCAGGAAATCCAACGTCTTCTGTAATTATTCACCACTAGCGTTTCTAAAACCAATTGTCTTGTGAGTGCCAAAGAGTAGACCCCGATTTAGAAACAACAGCCAAATGAACTATGTTCTTTAAATGGGTCTCAATTCAACATCAATTCAAATATTTATTTAATTCAGTACGCTCAGTCAATAAATTAGTGAGGCCTTGCATATACATATATTTTTTTGGTATCATCCAAAGCCAAGACAATGAGCTAATCCTTCTCGGCTCCATGCAGTCCGTGCACAGCGATCACGGTGACATGATATGAGAATTAAATAGCAAGCTCCCCGTTCACCTCTAATACCACGGTAATGACAGCAGACTACAATATCACGAGACAACACGCTAAACCATAACCCATATGTCCACTGTCTTTAATCTATAGGCACACATCACGTCCTGGCGGATTAACACGGCTCTAAATCCTCTATCTATTAAATATAATCGGCCCACTGCGGTTCACTTTGGTTTAAATGGCTAATCAATCGACAGATGATCAGGAGCCCGTGGCCCAGATCTTGGAACAATGGGCCAACGAGGGGTCAAACCTCGACACCGTGTGGGAAGAAGGAGAGGGCAGTGTGGGGGACGAGGTGGGGGGAGAGAGGGGGACGAGGAGAGGGGCCCCGAGACAGACTGTGAGAGAGGGGTGTCCGGGTGCGGAAGGGGGTCCCCCTTAATTCTGCTCACAAGCTGACCACACCGAGGCCTTAACCAGGCCCCTCGGATACGCGCACGCACGTAAACACACACACACACACACACACCCGCTCACACACACGCACACACACACGGTTGGCATGTCTCATGGAGGGCTTGCCGTCACTTGGTTGACCAGTGAAACGTAGTGACAGGTGGAAGCCTATGGCGTTTATGTAATAATGTCAACGGCCTAACGAAGCCTTAATGAGCGTAGGGTGATTCGGAGGTGATGCCTCCGAACGGACTGGGCAGACACACACACACACACACACACACACACACACACACACACACTTAGACGCACACAATCAGACAAACAGCCAGCCATTGGTCAGGAAATCTCCGTTAGGGGTACTGATAGTGTGTGGGAAGAACAGCGAGTCTGTGCGTGTGTGTGTGTGTGTGTGTGTGTGTGTGTGTGTGTGTTTGTGTGGGCATGGTAGGCAGCCAGAGCTGGAGTCTCCATCGTTCCCTAACCTCCATTCCTTCATCCTATCTGCTCAGATTCAGAACCAACAAAACACGCATAGAATTCCACCATGATCAACGGACTCGTGAGAGCAGGCCCCTGTCCGTTTTACCACCAAGACGATGCTGTCCTTTGTTATGTGTGTGTGTATGTGTGTGTGTGTGTGTGTGTGTGAGGGCGGGGGGCACTGTCTCAGATACATACAACAATTGATGCCTTTTGGTCTTACACCAAATCACTGATTCTTGAAGTGGGACAAAACAGGGTGCAATATTGAAAAAATAAAACCTTATGCTCAGACAAATTAAACTACATGTATCTAACATTCACAAAGGTACTGAGCTGCGCTTTGATACAACCTCCCAACTTTTGTCTTTTTTATCAAAACGTGCTTTTAACCTTGCCATCATGTATTTTGTGTCAACACCATCAGACACCAAAAACACACATTCATTTTCACTCATATTATGCTAAGAAGTATAGTATTGTAACACAAATTTTCCCCAAGCCTGACAGACCATACAAAAACAAATCACTTTCAATATATATATATATATTTATTTTTAAGACTTCCGTTTGTGTTTTTTTTACTAGAACGTGTAATAGAATTGTAACTTTACCTTCAACAGCAATCAAGATATTTTTAAGATTTCAAAACACATTCTCATGTTAGGAGACAGACTACATTTTCAAAAAAATAAAACATATTCATCTGACTGAGGTGACAGACCTGAATTTGTTGTAATTTTAACTATCAGATATATTGTACCAATGAATTATATCATTAACCAAACAACAAATGTTATTGACCTTTTATTCAAGATTCACATTTTGACATACATCATTGGCACACAAATGATCTATATATATATGTAGGTATGGAGATCTGAGATATAGGTGTAGATGTTTCCTTTATCTCAGAACAGTTTGTCTGCAGTGAATGTGCTCCGGTAACAAAATAACTTTTAGAAACAGTTGTATTAAAAAATAAATTACCTCTATCAATTTACCTTTCTACATTCCTCCAATGAGAGATGTTGCCAAGCCATGCTGGACTAAACACACAACAAGAGCACTCTGAAGATCTTTAATCATATTTACCTATACTATGCTAGAGGGGGAGTGTGTCTGTTCCCTCACCCCGATCAGCCACAAAGTTAAAGTATCTGGCACCAAGACGACAGCAGCAGATCCTTTAAGTTCTGTAAGTTGTGAGGTGGGGCCTCCAAGGATCGGACCTGTTGTTCCAGCACATCCCACAAATGCTCGATCGGATTGAGATCTGGGGAATTTGGAGCCCAAGTCAACACTTTGAACTAGTCATGTTCCTCGAACAATTCCAAACAATTTTTGCAGTGTGGCAGGGCGCATCATCCAGCTGAAAGAGGCCACCGCCATCAAGGAATACTGTTGCCATGAAGGGCTGTGCTCAGTCTGCAACAATGTTTAGGTAGGTGGTACATGCCAAAGTAATATCTACATGAATACCAGGACCCAAGGTTTCCCAGCAGAACATTGCCCAGAGCA
The DNA here is from genome assembly GCA_026901105.3 of Galaxias olidus. Classification (NCBI taxonomy): domain Eukaryota; kingdom Metazoa; phylum Chordata; class Actinopteri; order Galaxiiformes; family Galaxiidae; genus Galaxias; species Galaxias olidus. The sequence goes on from JAPMUY010010570.1 coordinate 53,420, forward strand.
TCACACTGCCTCTGACGGCTTGCCTTCTTCCCATAGTGCATCCTGGTGCTATCTCTTTCCCAGAGAAACGACGCACACGCAACCGGTCATCCACATGATGTAAAAGAAAACGTGATTCATCAAACCTGGCCACCTTCTTCCATGATGCTCCACGGTCCAGTTCTGATGCTCACGTGCCCATTGTAGACGCGCTTTCGGCGGTGAACAGGGGTCAGCATGGGCACTCTGACCGGTCTGCGGCTGAGCAGCCCCATACGAAGCAAGCTGCAATGCACTGTATTCGGAGATCTTTCCACCATAGCCAGCATTAACCTTTTCAGCAATTTGTGCAACAGCAGCTTTTCTGTGGGATCGGACCAGATGGGCTAGCCTTCACTCCCCACGTGCATCAATGAGCCTTGGGCGTCCATGACCCAGTCACCGGTTCACCGGTTGTCCTTCCTTGGACCACTTCTGGTAGGTACTAACTACTGCATACCGGGAACACCCCACAAGACCTGCAGTTTTGGAGATGCTCTGACCCAGTCGTGTAACCATCACAATTTGGACCTTGTCGAAGTTGCTCAGATCCTTACGCTTGCCCATTTTCCCTGCTTCCAACACACACTTCACAAACTGACTGTTCATTTACTGCCTAATGTATCCCACCCCTTGACAGGTGTCATTGAAACGAGATTGATCAATGTCATTCACTTCACCTGTCAGTGGTTTTAATGTTCTCTCAGCCTTATGTTCTGCAACTCTGCTAGAGTTGATGGCTATCAATCCACAAAAGTAATATATGCTGTGATGTCACATATTTCGTATTTATACGGTATTAGGAAAACTAAACACTATTTTATATTTAATGTAATTAAAAATGACTTGAAAACCACAAAAACATGATGACTTCACATTGAATGTACACTCCGTCATTGGCCCGTCACCACCGTCAAGACTGAAAATCTGATGGTGGTGATACTGACGGTGTTGACACATTAGGCATTTCCTTCACAAAACAGAACCTACGTCAGGAGAATGAAATCATCTGAACATTTCAAAGAATTTCCTCAGAAATTGGGAGAGGGTGATGACGCATCATGATCTGACGGTGTAAACAAAAAGTGGGGACACAAGTTTGAGGAAATGCTTGACTGATAGTATAATTGGATTCCTGTTGTAAAAAAAATTGGCTCACATTTCATGCATTTACCTGCACGAGAATCATACACAGTCATGTGGAGGTTTCAGTACCCCTAGTTGTGTGCATATTTTGATTTGTTGTTTGGATGTTTTCCAATATATTTGTCTTGACATTAAATGACCCTGAATCATGCATGACACACAGCATTTTTTTAGTTTTTTATCTTGTTCGCTCTTACTGACAGTTATCTGTAACTCAATATCCCTCCAAAACAAAAGTACAACCTTAGAGTCGATAACTGGTTATGCCGCCTATACATGATTTAAAACGGCAAACAGTCGAGCCGTTGAAAGTGTGAAGCAATTCGACCAGTCCTTCCAGCAGAACCACTCCATTAATTGACACTTTGAGGTTCATTTGAGTAAATCTTACTGGAAATTAGGGCAAGATGCTAAATTTAAGAATTGCTCCAATGAATCCTATAGTTGGTTGGCCCTGTTGGACTCTGCTCCGCCACAGGCCTGGTAGAAGCTCAGTCCAGATTTATGATCCGGTCGTGGCCTAGCTAGCGGGTGATCTCCATGAGGGTCTATGGAGCCGGAACACTGGGAGATGTAAGGCCACCGGAACAAAAAGAACCCTGTCGCAAGCGGACATATTTCCCACCACATGTGTGCACGAGAAACTGGAAACTTCTGGTTACCTCTCGATAACCACACGCACTTCACAGCGGCGTTTTATGGAGCGGGGAAGAGGAGAGGGATCGGTCGACGAAGACAAGAGGAACGGAAGAGTGTTCGAGAGGCAGAGAGAGAAGAGAGAGAGAGCGATAAAAAACGATACGATAAAAAAAAAAGGAACGCAGAGCGAAAGGGGACAGAGAGTGAGAGAACATAAGCTTTAGATGAGAGCGCCAAAGCGAAGGCCAATCCCTCTGGGCTGCGTCGCTGACCGGCCCGTTTCCTAGAACTGAACCTCTGGGACAGACGCTACAGTGTGCGGCAGCTGTTGGCAGGGGGAGACAGATGGGGAGGCTTCCACGTGGGCCCCCGGAGCGTTGGCCTGTTGTCGCTCGACACAAAGACCCCCGTGGTCCCGCCGAGCACCCTCCCACCCAACAGAGACCCTCCAGTTCACTGGGTGTCCACCCAAACCGTTTGGCTGGATTCTGGTACGGCCCACCTGGCTGAAGAGTCGGTCTTCAGAAACGGGGATCGTTGGCACGTCAGGCTGGCCACCTCACCATCTCACTGGTCTAACTTACAGGTCACAGGTTAAGGTAAGAGCTTTTTTACTCCAGTTTGGGAGTTCAAAAGTGTTCAACAGGGTTTGACACACAGTGCATTCTCTTTGGTTTTTCATTTTATTTTCTGTGCTGTCCGCGTCTCAAAATGATCAAACCACCTTGTCACAACAACGGTCTGTGAAGCGGCGCAACCACCAAACAAACACTGTGTGAGAACGGAGGACAGAGATACCCCCCCCTCTGCCCAGGGCCACATAATAGTGGATGGCCCTCTATGGGTGAACCTGGAGGAGCTGAATGGGGGCCACGTCATTGTCCCCCGGGCCGTCCGGGGCCCTGACAGGCGTCCCTGTAGGATGTCCACATTCACCGGCTAACAGGATTTCACCCCCGGCTCCCCCTTGTGAACCGGGGCCCTCGCTGGCTCTGAAACGTCCCACTACAAAGTTCATTAAAGGATGTGGCAGCGTGTCACTCGCCGGAGCCATTGTGCGCCGGGGGAAGAATCTCCTGACCCGCTTGCCCCGCACACACACACACACACACACACACACACGAACACGCGCGTGCACACATGCTTGACAAAAAAAAGAGCAAACACACGCATTGCCCAACCACATACGTGCAGACGGCGGGAATCCTCACACGCATGCGTACCTGCACCTGATGCACACACAGACACACAGTACACACGCACGCACACACAACACACACACAACACACACACACACACACACACACACACGAGCAAGTCTCGCTGCAGAAGATATGCATAACGTGATTATTTAACGCCCTCACATTGCCTGTCATTGAACCTGTTGCTGGTGTCACGGCGTGGCGCTTGGGAAACCCTGTGCGAGCTGTGAGGGGCTCCTTTGATGGGACACATGTCGGTAGGGGTTTGGGGCCGCCGCCATTCTCTCTGCTGGCGAACACTCGCAGGCTCCGTGCCAGAAACGGTCATGCATACTTGTATCAATTGGCCCTCGGGGGCGATAAAGCTTCTTTGAATTGAAGGGAATTGAATGAGAACGTATGGCCCTGCCCGCGCTGGCTGAGTCGTTCACACTAGCCATCTTCATTTTGGGCTCCATTCTCATGGTGATGCCGAAGCAGGTCCACGCTAATTCTCAGAGAGAGAAAGAGAGAGAGTGAGTGAGAGAGAGAGTGAGAGTGAGTGTGAGTGTGAGTGTGCCGATTGTGTGTTGTGAGTGTGCTGAATTAAAACATTGCACACAAAACAAAAACACGTTTTTTCCTTGGAATGAAAAAAAAGAATGGGATACGATTTGAAAAACCAGATTGACACTTGGAGGCTCATGTTTGGTTTTCACACCACGATACCTGAGGGGACTGGACTGAAGTGAACCCAGGGGTCACACCATGTTTACAGGGGGGACCTCCCCCACATACCCCACCATCACCGGATACAAAGGCTTCACAGGGACTCTGGAAAATGCACACAAACAAACAAACAAACAAACACATACAGACACACACACACACACACACACACACACACACACACACACACACACACACACACACAAACACACACACACACATACACACACACACACACACACACACACACACACATACACACACACACACCCACACACACACACCAAAGCACACAGACACACCTCTCTTCAGGAATGTGCGATCAGTCTATCAGGACGGAGGAGGAGATCTGTTTTGTCTCTGGTTGGAGGTGGGGATCTCAGGTCTTAACAGGAGGGATTTGAGGGGAGCTCAAGGAGACTGTACTTTTCCTGAATCTAGTCCCAGGCCCTGGTTAAGCACACAACACACAACAAACGCACAACGAATCTGGCACGGCGGAAATCCACACTTGTGATTACTCTGGAACAAACGGGTGTGTGTGTTGTGTTTTGTTCCTAAGTCCATACGAGGACGAGCGAACGACGAAGGGCCCCAGTGCAACGTATCCCACCCTGCACGCTACATGTTCAAATATGCTAATTATATCTGTCTGTAATTTCAAAAAGGTACGGCCTTTTCCGACCACATGCCACGTAACTTGGGGCTGGCAAAAACAAACAAATGCGTGGCTCTCTGCAGACAAACCCCAGCGTGGGGTTATCAAAGCTCTCACAGAGCTCAGCTCCCCCCCCCCCCCCCGCCCCTTGGTCAGGGCACCCACACTGGATCACAAAACATAAACAAACAAACAAACCAACAAAGAGGGACGTCGCCTTGGCCGCGGCTTCGTGAAGACAAGACACTGAGACGAACCCTTTTTTTCTTCTTCTCCTCCCTCGTTATTGAGGCAGACATTTTGGTCAGACCAGCCCGTGGGCCTGCCAACAACAATGTGATCCCGCTAGCAGATGCTGCCGGCTTCTCCCCCGAGGAATCTCTGGAATCTCACTCCAGCCACCCACTTGGGTCCCGACTCTCTTTCATTCATTCAGAGGGACTCTCTCTCTCTCTCTCTCTCTCTCTCTCTCTCTCTCTCTCTCTCTCTCTCTCTCTCTCTGTCTCTCTCTCACTCTCTCTCTCTCTCTCTCTCTCTCCCCCTCTCTCTCTCTCCACCCCTCTCTCTCTTCTTTATCTGAGGGTCCATCTATTTGGCCTGGCCGGCTATAGGAAGCCATTCAATCTAATGCCTTGCTCAAATCAGGCAAACAGCTCCATTTAAAAAGGCTGGGGGGAGGGCAGGATAGATGGAGGGAAGGGCACAGAGAAGGGGGTAGTTTGGAGGTTGGAGTTGGCTGAGAAGGCATGCGGCCTCTTGGGAGGATTAAAGACTTTTTGTGAAAGCAAGGGGAACTTGCAAAGTTGCATGGAGGTGTGCAGGGTGTGTGTGTGTGTTCTGATATGTGTGTGATATTTTTGTTGTATTTGATGATAGGGATGTTGTTGAAGTTTCTGGGTGTGGATGGAAGCGTAATTATTTGAGGATTTCCATGTTCCCCCTTCCAATCTGTCCTAGTACGTTGTGTGTGTGTGTGCGTGTCTGTATGTGTGTGTGTGTGTGTGTGTGTGTGTGTGAGGAGATGCAAAGCAGTGCATTAGCAATACATTAGCAGTGCATTAGGGTTGGCAATACAATGCATGAGAGGCTGACAGCCCATGCGGTCCAACCAGGCAGCACTTACCCCCACAGAACCAGCTGAATGGAGCCAGTACTGTGTGTGACTCAAACACTCAATGTTACATTCCAAAATAATTGCTGATATTCTTTGTGCATGTGTAGATTTGTCCGTGCAAAGACAGGCCCATCTAAGGATATCGCCAGTGCTGTCAACGTACGATTTGAACATCCTCTGTTGCTAAGCACTTCATCTTGGCAAACCTAGACAAAAGGAAACCAGCACCCATATTTGTCCATAAAATAATCAGTTAATAAATCTGAACCAGCCCAGGTGAGTTTTAGCATGTTGAAGTGATACTGCCGAAATCGTTTTTTGGATTTTCCTGTTGTTATGGATTCTGTTGAGATGGTGCCAGTTCCAGTGAATGTCTTGTCTATGCAGGAATTGTTCCATGCCGATCACGCCCTCCTGTTTCTACACCATTAAGCCACATCTTTTATTGTTCTTGATCAGAAAGCTGTGAATATGATGAAATTAAAGGTTTGGCTTTCCACTGAAATACCGACAAGCCACACGTAAATCTGCAAGGAAGCATAATGGTTCTACGTGGAACCATGAGAGTTATTGAGCTTCACTGCTTTCTCCCGTTAAATGAAAACATGGCCATAGTCAGCGCATTGACCTACACTCAACAATACTGGCATCCTCCCCCTTTAGGGCCAGCCTTCATCATCCCTGAGTCTCCTCACCGATAGAAAAGCTCAGCGCCCCTCCTCCCCCTCAACCTCCTCCCTCTTATGTCCCCAGGGGCCCTCAGCGACAGAGGGGCCTCAAGAGACGGCATTAGCTATGTGTGTGGTATCTAGCAGACAGCAGTGGGGCCCCCTGCTCAGCAGCTAGTGGGGCTCATTCTCCACTCACACACACACACACACACACACACACACACACACACACACACACACACACACACACACACACACACACACACACACACACACACACACACACACACACACACACACACACACACACTGCCTATCACTCAGGCTGTCTCACTGCTGGTGTCCCCACTCTTTAAACTTTAAAAGCCAGTGGGATTGAGAACCTCCAGATGACAGGGGTCTATCAAGAAGCAGGAATCTTCATCTGATGTTTCTACTCAATGTCCCATTATGCTAATGAAAGATACTATAAGCCATTGCACATATTTGCTATACTGTATATTTTGATTGTTTTTTTGCTACCAATGGACATTTCCGTATTGTCAAAAGTCTGTTTAAAGTATTCTTTCTTTCTTTCTTTCTTTCTTTCTTTCTTTCTTTCTTTCTTTCTTTCTTTCTTTCTTTCTTTCTTTCTTTCTTTCTTTTTGTCTTTCTTTCTTTCTTTCTTTCTTTCTTTCTTTCTTTCTTTCTTTCTCTCTCTAATGATTAATCCTGTGATCTTTACACAGCATGGCTGCTAAAAACAAAACACTACAATGGGGGGTGAGACATAATCAATCTCAAATGAACAGAGCCATCGATATTGATTTATGTTCTTTTTGTGTGGGATGAGCCATTAGTGAAATCAGAGTGAGACAGATGCGAGGAGCCCATGTGGAAAAAGAAAACAAGAAGGAGAACCCCGCACCAAACGGAGAGCACTTCAAAAGCACCCGAGCGTGGCTCTCGCGGTGTGTGATGTCTTTAGCGGCTGTGCTCCACCACCGTGCCTCTGGTAGCAACAGCGGCCGTAAACATGCTCCGGGCAGGCCCATAAACATGCTCTGGGGCAGGCCCGTAAAGCAGGACGACGCGGGAGGGATAGGGTTGCAGGAAGGCCTCGCCGTCTGTCCCACGGAGCGGTGTGACGCGGCCTGGCCGGAGGATCCCAGGTGATCCTTCCTCCACCTCTCCAGGGCTGACAGTGACGGGGGGGGGGGGGGTTCACTGGGCACAGCGGGGTGGCGGGTCACAGGGCACACGGTTTGGGATGGAGGGACACGGGGTGCGGAGCGTCGTGGGGAAGGGGGTCCAGGGAGAGGGGCGCTTGCAGGTCCTGGATTCATGGATGTCAGGCATTATAGAAAGAGACACGAGGTCAGAGGTCAACCCCCCTCCTCTCCTGTCCTGCCATTTGCTGCTCCACTGCAAAAGGTCTAGCGAGAGGGGACGCAGTCGTTTCACACACCGGGGCCCAACCTGAGCCGAGCTAGGCCTGGGTAGGCTGGCCTGACTGGATAGGGGGATGTGAACGTGATCCGTGCTAGCATAGTAGCGGCACGTCTTTGGGCAGCAACGTGGGAAAAACACCTGGGAGCAGAAATACAAGTCTGGGAAAATTCTCTGGAAGTGAAATCGGTAACAGGAATGTGCTTTGCAGTTGTAGTCAGGTTCCTATCTGCTCCAGTCTGTCAATGTACTCGTGGCAATTGACAGCGAGTTAAAACATTGTTCCGATACACAAACGATAAGCACACGTCGTTGAAAGCGTTCTTCACAGCCCACTGAGTCAGAACACGGTGCGTCAACGCTGAGGTAATATTTGATCCGAAAGACGGAACACCCGGGACCAACAATCGTCCCGTTCCCTTTGCAGGCCTGTGCGTGCGCCTAATTGCTCCCCTCAAGTTGGTGTGTTGCCTTCATCTGCATCTGTTTGCGAGGCCCCTTGTTTACCGCTCACGCATATGGGATGCCTGCCTAGGTGAGAGACAGCCGTTCTGAAATCACACTGCGACGGACGGCGAGGCGGGCTGCGCATCGTCAGGCTGACCAGGGGGCCGTGAACAAGGGAACAGAGAGGGGGGCATCGCGTTACCGTCCGAAGGCACCGGAGCGGACATGGACAGGAAGGGAGAGGTGAGAGAGGAGCAGAGCCGGCCGGCCCCCGCCACGACAAAAGGATCCCATCGTTCCTTTAGTGTCTTTGGGAGACAACGCGGCTTGTCAAGCTGCCAGTCCACACAATCAGGACCTCCGGGCAGCCCATTGCCACGGCCCGGCTGGCCACACTGTGAAACTAAGATTGATGACGGCATAATTCCATTCGGATTGGCCCAATGGACTCCCTAATTCCCCATCTGCTCGGACAGCAAACAGCATTCCAGAGGAGGGGAGGGAGGACAGAGGCCGGCCCGGGGGGGGCGGCGAACGGCGGCGCGCTAACCGACGGATCGATCGGATGGGAACACTGAGGCCATTCATCCCCCTCACGCTTTTCAAACGGCCACGGCCGTCGTCCCCGCACGCTCCTCTCTCCACGTTCTCACCACCCCCCCCCCCCCCCCCCCCCCCCCCCCCCCCCCACCCCACCCCAGCCCAGCCCGTGCCACTTCCTTATTTGTTGAATGTAATCATCTTTAGTTTTTTTTTGTGTGTGTGAGGTGATCTGTGTCGGCTCTCTCACTCTGCCGTGGGTCCGACTCTGTCGGGACGCTCCCATGGTCCTGGGGGACGGGGGGGACGGGGGGACGGGGGAGTAGCAACGCTGGGCAGCCTAAGGTCGAGGGTGTGGGTTTGAGGCGGTGGTGCTGCTCTGCTCCGTACACGCCGGGTCGTCCAAAGCCCACCGTGGCCGTCCCATAGAAACAGCACTCCCAGTTCCCCCACTGCAGACAGTGGCGCTGTGTGGGATGAGTCACTTTTTTTGAGTGTGTGTTACGCAACAAGACAGTCCATTAAGAACCTATTCAACGGTGCCCTCTTGACCTTTGTAATTAGGCCAGCGGTGGATCAGGTAGCAGGTTTTTGGTTTAGGGGTTGGCGCGGGGGTCCCTCTCCGTTCCACTGAGTCTAATCCGGGGGGCTTAGGTGTGGGCTCGGCTCGGCTCGGCTCGGCCTGGGGAAGGGAGGAGGAAACTTTGCCTTCCTTACGCTCCACTTGGCCTTCTGGTGTCCGAGGCACTTAGTGTTTCTGCTGCTGGCCCGGTGAGGGGCTGGGGGCTTGGAAGGCTGGGGAGGAGGAGGAGGAGGAGGAGGAGGTGGATGAGGAGGAGGCATGGAGGCAAGGGGCTCTCGCTGAGGAGTCTATTGTCTCCTGGTTTTCCTCTCGTTAGCACCCTTGGCCCCTCATTGTTGGCCCCTCCCCACACACACAGATACACACACACACACACACACACACACACACACACACACACACACACACACACACACACACACACACACACACACACACACACATCCCCACTTTAATATCAGGTTGGGTCCACTGCAAGAAGCCCCCAAACCACCATCACCACACACACAGCAGTCCCCAAACTCCCCTGCCCTCTCCCCCTCTCCTCTTTGCGGATCACTAAACAGGACAATTGCTCTATCCATCTTTTCATTGTGGGGCCATTGTGAAGCCACCCCGGGTTGAGAAAGGCTTTCTTTCAGTGGGAAACCTCTCTTTCTCCTCTTTCTTCTTTTCCTCTATTTTCTTCGCTGGGGAAGGAGCGAGGGGGAGGGAAGAGAGCAGGAGGGAGGACGGGGGAGGGAGAGAGAGAGAGAAAGCATTGGTAGACTGTGTGTCTCTTTTGGGAAGCCCTTGTCCTTTTCTCTATAGCCAGACTTGATATCCATGATATGAGGGGCATTCAGGAACTTCAAAGCAGCTGATGGACTTGAGAGCAGAGGACAGCGTCCTGTCCTAACAAACACACACACACACACACACACACACACACACACACACACACACACACACACACACACACGCACGCACATATGCACACAAAGACACACACACACACATACACACACACACACACACACACACCTACACACACACACACACACACATATGCACACAAAGACACACACACACACACACACACACACACACACAGTTGCGTGTATTCCTAGCTCATTAACAAGCTATGCGATGAACATATGCTGTTTCTATACAATAAGATATGCTAACTTGTCCTGCATAATCAGCATTTCTTCAGTGCATGGGTCTTGCATTCAGGCGCCTTTCCCTTGGGTAAATACCTCAATGCATAAGTTGCTTGCACTGTATATAGGTCCATATCAACATAATAAAGCTTCATCAAACATTAATATGGATTCAATAATTAATTCTGTGGCCATCTAAGAACTTGTCAAGTGTTTGTTCTCTGTGATGTACTTACTGTAGATGCACTGCACTGGTTAATGAGCACGCCAACAAGCTCCACTTGAACACTTGAAATTTTTTTTTAAATGTTCAAACTGTTCTTTCTGTTCCTACGGTTCCCTTAGACCAGGATTTATTATAACGCATTGGGAAATGACCCTAAACTTTATGAAGCCATGACGTGACCTTTTCATGATAACGATGACTGACGTGACCTTTGAATAACGATGACATGACCTTTTCACGAGTGTAGGTGTTAACACGTGAACATTATGTTCCACTGTACACCTGAAAACCCCCGAAAATTTTATAATTAAGGATTGCTGTTCACTCATGTACAAGAGTTACGTGAATCCCATCAGGCGGTCCTCTGGTGATTGGACCAGACACATGCCAAGCGGACTACCACGTAGACGCACCGACACCAAACGTCTAAGAGGAGCACTGTATCTCTGAATGAGCTGCTTCATGACCGGGAACGTAGCTCCAGACCACCGCCGCCACACAGTAGCCTCTATCCGCACACACACACACACACACACACACACACACACACACACACACACACACACACACACACACACACACACATATTCTATTGTCGTTGGCCCCTAGCTGACAAACTGTCCCCTCCCCGCTAGACCCCCGCGTGCGGAATGCGCGGCTTCAGATATCAGTCGTTTTCCGAGCTTTAGGGGAAACCGATACAGCAGAGGTCTGCATACTTCCCTTCTCCCGGGTGAATTCGCCTTTTGTTGGGCCGCTGTGAGAGTGTGGAAGTGGAGAGAGTGCGGAACCGTACCCCCCCCCCCCCCCCACCCCCCACCCCCTCTCGGAGCGATCCTGAGAGCTGAAGTCATAGGGTTTCACCATGTGAGCAGAGCCCGGGCCCACACACTGATAGGAAGTGGTGATAGCGGGGACGTGCTAGTTAGCGTAGGGTAGGGGGGACATTCCCCCGCTCATGGGCTGCGGACGAAGGGCCACGGGGCTGTCGCGGCTGGTCGGGAGACGGCGGGGACGGGACCCTTCCTTCGGGCTGGTGGGGTTGTGCGGTGGAGACGGCCGGACGCCACCTCACGTGAGCGACGGTCCAGAGGGCTAAAAGGAAAGGCAGGCGCACATACCGGAGCCGCGGCAGATGAATGGCTTATCGGAGAGAAAGCCTCGCGTACTGTCACATCTTTAAGGACGGATGGGGCTAACCTGACGGACCCATTGGGCTAGCCTCCATGAGCACGGCCGCGTTGTAAACGTGTCTGCAAAGGAGCGCACCCAAGCGCAAGGAAAGATAACCAGGTATGCTCCCCCCGAGGGCTTTCCCACGTCAGGCACGGCGAGGCCGCGCCAGCGCTTCCCCGGCTCCCTCTGATGTACCCCAGCCTCCCTCCTGACAGCCAGGGGTTTAGGCAGTTCCTCCTGGATATCCCGAGACTTCATCCACGAAGAATGACGCTCCTTTCAACTCCTCGCCCTCCCCCAGGCCCTCTGAAGTTCCCCGGCATTCCTGCTTAGTGCAACAACCTGTCGTGACAGAGAAGGGAGGCCCGTGGGGTGGGTCCCAGAGACAGCTCCCCTCCTTGTTTTCTCAGGGGGGGGGGGGGGGGGGGGTGTTGCCTCGTTCAGGTACACTTCACAAGCGCCCGGCGAGGCCGGCTGAAGGAGAGAGGACGCTCGTCTTTGCCACCTTCGACCGGCTCTCCTTTGTGTGTGTCCCCCCCCCGTGTTTACGGCTGTGCTTCCGCACCGCCACTCTCCCACGTCAGGCGCTAATCATCGCTCTAAAGTCCTTTGACGGCACGTTGCGAAGAGGAGGAGGAGGAGGAGGAGGGGGAGGGGGGGGGAAGAGGGGGGGTCGCTCCGAAGGTGAGAGTGGAGAGACGACCGGCCGTGTTGGCCGCGCTGCGTCTCACCAGACCGGAAATGGGAATGAGCCAGCGAGCTGATCAGCCAGCCCCCCCCCCCCCCCTCTCTCCCTCACCCCAACCACCACCTTCCATTAACCCTGCCACCATATCCAGCCCCTCTCTCACCAGCAGGCCATGTCCGTACTTATTCGGCCTTCTCACTCCAGTCAACTCACTCCAGTCATCTCACTCCAGTCATCTCACTCCAGTCAACCCACTCCAGTCATCTCACTCCAGTCAACTCACTCCAGTCATCTCACTCCAGTCATCTCACTCCAGTCAACCCACTCCAGTCATCTCACTCCAGTCAACCCACTCCAGTCAACTCACTTCCAGTTGAGTTTTTTTATCCTATGCAGACAGCTTCTAGGTATCCCGTTTCTATGCCTCTAACAACCCCCAGCAAAGGTCCTGAGCTCCCAGCCCCCGGTCTCAAGCCAGTCCTCGACCACCCCCAGCTCAGCCCCCAGCCCCAGCCCCCAGCCCCCCAGCCTGGGCTCAAGCTCACCCCTAGCCCAGCCCCCTGTCCGGAGCTCCGCATTCACCTTCCGCTTCATTCCACATGCCTTCAACCCTTTGTCCCATGCTCAAGCCCCAAGCATTTGACCCCCCCCCCCCCCCCCACACTTCTCAGACAGTGTGTCCTAAACCTAGATTGTATCATTGGGCAGTGATGCACTTATGCGCTTATGTCCTATTTATATGAGTGCAATGATTTGACATCCAAATAAAGAAAGAGCATTTATGACCTATACAACTGTTTTAAGGACATTCCCATTTCCCAGACACTAGACCTCAGCCTTACAGTAGACGTCATGGTCCCTGTGTGGGTGTCTCAAAGTGGGCCCTCTGGTTGATCTGCTCTCCTCCGTTGTTGATATAGTATCTTTCCCTGTTTCCCTGAGTTGTATTATATACAGGAACATGCCTCTTTAATTAAACATTTTCCACCAATGCTGTATTTGTTGATAAAACATAGAATTCAAACGTTCAATTTAGTCTGATTTATTTGATCCTCACTGCCGTCGGTGATGACATCAGCTAGCTGGGGGGTCGGCAGTTATTACCTGCCCAAAATTGCTGCGGGAACGAGGGCCTCTGTCCAATCTACTCATTCCGGCTCTATGTCCTAGCCACCCTCCCCCGGTCTACCGCTGTCCGTCCACCCTAAGCCCCTGTTCACCAGCCAGGCTGTCTTTCTGCCCCTTGCCCCTGCCTCTATAACCACGGCTTTCAGCCCCCCTACCCCCTGCTGCTAGCAACCCTCCCCCAGCAAGCCCCTGTCCGCCGGCCCCCAGACCCTGCCGGAGTGGCCCCTTCCACCAGTGGCTGGGGAGCCCTGGAGGCCCGGCGCAGCCTGGCCAAGTCCTGGAGATTACTCTGTCAAAACATCCTCTAATCTGGCCTGCCCTGCTTGAAAGGAGTTGGTTTACCTACTGCTGCTTCAGGGGCAGAATCCCACTGTAGGACTACATACATCCCGGCCCAGCCGGTGTCAATGGGAATTTCCTCAATGGGGCTTTGGCTGCAGGCAGTGGGGTTTGTTTGGGTTATGGGGAGCTCGACTGTCAGGCTACCGAGCTCAAAAATTACCCAGGATCCAGGTCAATTAGTGGAGACAAGGAATGTGAATGAAAACACGGCCGGGGTCTACTCTCTGAGTGGGAAAACATGGCTTAGATCTACACTCAGGGTGTCGGGGTGGGTCAAAAACGAGGCACGGGAAAGCCCGGTGGAGTGCTAAAACGACTTGTCAGTGTTAGACACTCATTGCAGAAATGGACCGCCATGACGCGCCGTCAAATCTGCATGATAACAAACGACCGCCCGTCGACGAACCTTTCAGACGATGCATATGTGGCGTGATGACAAACGACGCTGGGAACGGCGTCAGCGCCAGGGCCAGGGGTTCAACTGACACCTTTGGACCGTGGGCCGAGGCAGTGGACAGCAGGCGCTGCCTTTTTAAAAGCCTCTCAGGTCACACAGCCGACATCCATCTTCACGTGAGACCAAAGGGCTGGGATCCTTCACAGGGCGCCGGGCAGGGCCTCCATTTTACCCTGGGCGAGATGGCCACAGCAGATTAATCTTCATCATCATTAGGGGTTAAAACACTGGTCAGGGGAGAAAGGAGACTGATCACCAGAGGACAGAGGGCGTCAAAGAAAGGGTTTGAGGGGGAAAAGAAGGCTAGCCAACCCGTATAGAGAAGAACCAGAGCGATAGAAAGAAATGCGTCTGTGGTGGACAAACGCTCAACGTCTGAAAGCCGCGTCGATGGAATGCTGAGGCAGAACTGAAACGTCCGAGCGAATCGGTGACTTCGGTAAATGACCGCCATCTTTGAGCTTGGCATCACCGAGGGTAAAGTATGGAACGATTGTGGGGACACACTCCCTGCTGAATAATGCGTGAAAGTGGGTGCCCTGTCAGAATCCTCCTTTTCCAAACCCAAAGTGGGACCCACGATGGACCCCCTGAAACCCTGCTTGGCCTCCGACACCTTTCCGTGACCCGACGGCGAGGACATCCCAAAGGTCAGGGGGAGAGACATCCCTTACATCGACTAAAAACCCCATCACTCCTCACTGTGCTTTGTGCTGCTCTACAGCCCAGGTCGGTGCCTTTCTCCCCGCGCAGGCCTTTTCACTCGGAACCCGCCAACTCGGGCTTCAGAGGGCATCTCCCCTGCTCCTCGCCTTCGTGATTCGCTGGCCGGCTGGAATGACTTCAGGCGGTGTTTGATTTACAGCGCCCAGGTCAAGGCGCGGTGGTCAAAGGCCCGGGCCGAGTGGACATTCATCTTGGATGCCTGTTGCATGGTACTCTACCTCTCCCTGGGTAATTGGTTTTCCATTATGTGGCCTGATCTATTAGGTTGTCAGGGCTCTGCCTCTCACACAGACGGAATTTATATTCACATGGAGATGGTTGCACAGAGAGAGAGAGAGAGAGAGAGAGAGAGAGAGAGAGAGAGAGAGAGAGAGAGAGAGAGAGAGAGAGAGACAGACAAGGGCGAGGGACGCAACGTCAGTTATTTTGTTCAGATAATATAGTTCTAGTGAGTCTCAAACAAAGTGTCAACCTTTTAAAAGACCTAGAGGCATAACCATCCTAGTGTAACTATCACAACTAACTGACTAACTAACTTCAACATCTTCTGTTGGAACTATACATCAGTTACATGCACACATCTTGACTTACTTGTTATGTTAAGACTCGTCAAGACACATATTCAAATGGTTATAGTATGTGGTGTTGAGACAAGCTGTAGGCGCACAACATTCTTTTTGCAAAACATTCATAGTAATAATCTTTACTGTCTACAAATATGGAAATTAGCCTTTGGGTTCACATATCGGTTAAAACACATCAAAGTAAATCACAAAGAAAAAAAAAATATATAATGCACAGTACAACAATAACTGGCATGGTTCCAGTGCGAATGATGTTCATGCATTTTGCAAAGTTATGGAATTTGGTATGAAATGCTTTTAGTTATTGGTCTTGGTTGATGCAGTGGCTCTAGTGCTCTTCCCAATGGCAGTTTTATGAATTCTTTAAGAAGGGGATGAACAGGATCACACACAATTTGTTGGGCTTTTTATTTCACCAGCATTTTATACATACATCCCAGTAGTTTGTGCTCTTTCACCAATAATTTGACAGGCTTTTTTGTAGTTCTAGACTGTCTGTTTTTGTAGTTCTAGACTGTCGAAAAAATTATCAAATTATCAATCTGTCAATCCTTTCCGTGTCCATACCGTCTGCTCATACCGTGTACACATATTCAATTATCATTATTTTAATAATTCAATCAAGTTCATTTCAATATATTTATGTGTAGTTAATAGTGGAAATGGAGAAGGCATGTAAGTATCATGTTTGAAGACAAAACCAAACCAAATCAATGAAGAACACCGTCTATTCTCAATACAAGGGTCTCTGCTACCCCTTCAGGCTCTGAACTGTAGCTGCAGGCCCCCCTCTTCTGCAGCATTGTCAGCCGGACCTCCCACCTCCAATCCGAGTGGCAAAGCTTTGAGTCTTGCGGGTTGGAGGGGAGGAATGGGGCGGGTTGAGCGCCCTGTAGAATAGTGCTTTTAAAACATGCCTCCTCTCTCCCGGCAGAAGGAGCTTTGATGTGGGGACGAGGGGGGCGGGGGCGTGGGGGGCAGCAGTAACGTCATCGCCCAATGCGCGGAGGAGGAGAGTTTTATTTGGCGAGCGGAGTTTAGCCGCTCTCCAGAGTCTAGCTGTCTCAGACAGAAGCAACAGGCAGCGGCAAAACGGAGCTCTGTTGGTCTGGAAGCAATCAGTCTGCCTCTTTCTCCTACATACACAAAGTCACAGACAGACACAGACACACAGCTCGAGCTCTACTACCTGAGGAATGGAACTTATTTGCTGCGAAGTGGAGACTATCCGGAGAGCTTACCAAGACTCCAACCTGCTCAATGACAGAGTTTTACAGACAATGCTGCGAGCTGAAGACAATTACCTCCCTGCTACGAACTACTTCAAATGTGTACAGAGAGAAATCGTCCCTTACATGAGGAGGATAGTCTCAACGTGGATGTTGGAGGTTCGTGCAGCGGCATTGTTTTAATGCAGCACAGAATCTGTTATTTTGCTCCATGTCATTTTATTTGATCAAGCCGCTATCTATAACCTACTCTTTTGGCCAAAATGATGCAACTCTTGCCTTTGTCGGTCATAAACTACATGCCATTATTCTATTTGACTAGTTATAAAATTTGCCTATATGTTAAAGTCTGCAAGCCATTGCGCTTTAGACAACATGTGTCATACATGACTGCATTGTCTTGGCTCAACGCAAAAAATGAAATAACAACTTAATTGCCATAAAAATATAAATTTTATTCTTACATCGTTTTACTTATTTTATTGCATGGCAATTCGTCAGTAAAGTCTAAACGCCATCTTTGTTTCCTTGTATAATGCCCAAGTAACTTATGAAGAAGTTGTTAGCCAAAAAGCTATTAACATTGTTATTGTGGGAAAAACCATTATAATTGTTATTGATAATGAAATAATATAGTTTAGTTTATATTTACATAACAAAATAGTTGTCATTATTTGCTTTGTAATAATTTTCAATAATTTTTAAAGTCGCATGGGGGGTTGGGTCGAAGTTCTTCAACAATGTTGTGAAATATAATCCTGTTAAACTAAATATAATGGAATTAAATACAACTATTAATGTAAACAACAACTGTATTTGTCATCGAATGTATTTTTTGCATAGTTTAAATTATTTATGAATATTTTTCTTTATATGCGAGGAACGTCTTTGCAGACCACGCGCTTGTATTGTGCATGCGTTCACTACTCTCAAAACGAATTTTCGTGTTTATAGGCTGCTTATATCTTAATACAATCCACCAATATATTCTTTTGAATTTAAAAGTTTATTTTGCCTTTAAAACGGGTCATTGAACAAAATTTGCGTCAATCTCTTAAAAAGGTATTATACAATTGTCTAAGTTTCGTTTCGCTTTTGTTTGCAGGTCTGTGAGGAGCAAAAATGCGAAGAGGAAGTTTTTCCTCTTGCTATGAACTATTTGGATAGATTTTTATCTGTGGAGCCCACCAAGAAGAGCCGTCTTCAGCTGCTAGGGGCAACATGCATGTTTCTAGCTTCCAAGATGAAGGAGACCATTCCCCTCACAGCGGAAAAGTTGTGCATCTACACAGACCACTCCATCAGGCCAGAAGAACTACTGGTAAGTTGACCTGAACTCACTCAATCCACATTCACAATGCAACGCAGTTGAATACACATATTTTGTAATTATCTACTTTATTGCCGGTTTGAAAGCTGGCAACAATGAAGAGCATGTAGTCCCTCTTGTGGTGAGATGTGGCTCTTGCAAGACCACCTATGAATTCTCTCTCTCTCTCTCTTCCTCCTTCCGCAGCAAATGGAGCTGCTAGTTCTGAACAAGCTTAAGTGGGATCTAGCCTCTGTGACGCCCCACGACTTCATAGAACACTTCCTGTCCAAACTGCCAGTACAAAGAGAATCCCGGCAGATTCTAAGGAAACACTCCCAGACCTTTGTGGCTCTCTGTGCTACAGGTACGCATGCCACTCTTGCCTGTGTGAACTCTGCCCCGTGTGTTTTGATGTGTGCGCGAAATCTGTGACTCACACACATCCACCACCACGGCCCACTAATCCCGGACCTTACATATTCAGAGTGTGTGTGTGTGCGTGCGTGTGTGCGTGCGTGTGTGTGTGCGTGTGTGTATGTGTGTGTGTGTGTGTGTGTGTGTGTGTGTGTGTGTGTGTGTGTGTGTGTGTGTGTGAATGGGGGTGGAGGGGGTGCGGGGGTGGAGTAGTCAAACCGACGACACAGGATGCTGCACCCTCACTGTCTCTGAGCCCGCAGGATGGCGTGCCTTGCTCATTAACCCCGCTCCTCCGCACTGGAGGTCCACTGTCTGTTTGTTGCTATTTTTCTCGCTATGACTGTGTCTCTTGTTAGGCGTGGTAGCAACAGTTTCAACCCGGGACTAAGCAGGACCCGGCCTATCTGAGCGTGGTGTGGAGTCTGGTGGAAGTTCACGCTGCGGGTGTATGTGGCCGGCCTCACAGCGACCCCCTGGGGCATGGCCGCGACCCGTAGGAAAGGGGGGTATGGGGGGGGCTCTTTTAGGGTAATAGAGTGGGATCCCCTCCTCCCTGGGTTGTCCACGCTGGAGCCTGCCCTCCCCAGCATGGACCTGTGGCCAGAGGAAGTGTCCTTTGTCCCCCCGCCAGGTCGGGGGTAGAGCTGAGCCCTGGCTGCTAACCCCCCCCCCCCTCTTTGAAGTGTAGGAGTGAATGAGCCTGTTGGCTCCCGTCAGCTTGGACTCCCAAGGTGTGTCAGAGAAGAATCTGCAGGAAGGAGGGGGGAGGGCCCGGTGAGAAGCATGCTGAAAGTCCTGTCTGTTCATTGGCTGTTTACTTAGGTTGTTATAACCTGACCTTACAGGTTATGCACGGTTTATGGCAGGGTCTCTCTCTCTCTCTCTCTCTCTCTCTCTCTTTCTTTCTTTCAATATCTCCCAGAGCAGCTAGGCTGGCAATCTAGAGCTTTATTTTCCGACAGGCAGCCCACTCATACATTTTTAAAGGGAAGCGAGGAACGGTTGGCGGGGGCGAGGGGGCAAAACTCTGGGCGATGCTTTTCATGCCACTCCATTTCAAAACTCTGCGAGTGTGTGTTCGGGGAGGCCTCCGCTTAATTGACACGGGGTAATTAATGGCTTAGTGTGGTGATAGGCGATTAGTGCTGTGTTGTTTCATACAATGTGCCGGGCTGAGCAGCCCCTTGTGCACTCTCTATGCATGTGTTCCGTGTGTTCCATGTGTGTGTGTGTGTGTGTGTGTGTGTGTGTGTGTGTGTGTGTGAGGCAGAAAGTTCCCCCCTAGTAGATTTATTGTTCCAGGGACCACTTGAAAAGAGGAAGTGAGAGCTGATCTCACCATAGAGGGGTCACGGCGCTGGAATGGGAGGCTGATTTATAGACGCAGGGGCCGCAAGGAGAGAGGGAGGGAGGGAGGGGGCAGAGGGAGGGAGGCGGCTTGGCCTAGGGAGAGGAGAGGAGCTCATCGGCGTTTCACAGGCCGGTCATGTCCCTCCTCTCTCTCTCTCTCCTTCTCTCTGTCTCTTTCTCTCGCTCTCTCTCTCTCTCTGTGTGTGTGTGTGTGTGTGTCCGTCAGTCCTGCCGTGTCTCGGCCCACTGTCCCCTCAGAGGGCTCCTCCTGCCTTGTGGCCTGGGTGTGTGTGTGTGTGTGTGTGTGTGTGAGAGAGAGAGTGTGTGTGAAGGCTGTAGTTTTTACTGTTGCACACAGCTTAGCGGCCCAGTAGCAGGGCGGCCAGCCACATGTCAGAGTGCTCTCTCGCTCTCTCTCTCTCTCTCTCTCTCTCTCTCTCTCTCTCTCTCTCTCTCTCTCTCTCTCTCTCTCTCTCTCTCTCTCTCTTTATCCATCCCACCACTCTATTTTTTTCCTTTTCAACTTCCTTCCTCAACTTTCTACCATTCCTCCCCCCTTTCTCTCTCATCCCGGCTCCACCTTCCCCCCCCTCTCCTCCTCCACCTTCCCCCCCTCTCCTCCTCCACCTTCCCCCCCTCTCCTCCTCCACCTTCCCCGTTTACTCCTCCCGGCTTGGAGTGGGGTGGAGAGAGTGGCCCATTCACTTCTGGTCGTCTCTCTTGGTGTTCTTCCCCATGTCCACCCAAACCCCCATGCTGTTATTAGCCAGAGGAATGGGGAGAGAGGGAGTAAAGAGTAAAGGAGAGAGAGAGAGAGAGAGAGAGAGAGAGAGAGAGAGGTGGGGTGGGGGGGGGGGGGGAAGAGAGGGGGGCAGAGGAGGAGAAAGGAAGCTCCTTTTGTCTGGCCTTATTGTGGGGGATTGTTTGTGGATCTAATGCCTTTGCTCCAGGAATGTGAACTGTGACCCTTGGGCTCATGTCTCTCTCTCTCTCTCTCTCTCTCTCTCTCTCTCTCTCTCTCTCTCTCTCTCTCTCTCTCTCTCTCTCTCTCTCTCTCTCTCTCTCTCTCTCTCTCTCTCTCTCTCTCTCTCCCTCGGTTCTCCAGACGTCAACTTCACTGCCACCCCTCCGTCGATGATCGCGGCGGGCAGCGTGGCGGCCGCCGTCCAGGGCCTCCACCCCAGGAGTCTGGACGACATGCTGACGTCCCAGAACCTCACCGACCTCCTCTCCCAGATCATCAGGAGCGACCCGGTACGCTGACCTTAGATTGCCTTCCCGTTGTTCAGAGAGAGACAAAGAGGAGGCAAGAGAGACAGAAAGACAGAAATGTAGCCCTTTTTTTTTTGTTTCTGGGAAGAGAGAAATAAAATATATAAATGAAAGCGAGAGAAAAGGTCACGGAGCGCTCGGGGGTAAGGGGTGGCGTCGTTTGGAGAAGGAGAGCGAGCCCATTCTCATGCCGCACGGCGGGTGGCCGGCTCGTAAAACCCGCCCCTGAAAGGACCAGGAAGTGGGCCCTGCAGACCCCCCGGCCCCCGCGGCTGACGCTGCCCCCCCCCGGCTCAGGCCTGCCCCCCCTCTCCGGGGCCCCCGCTCGCTCCGTGACGCCAACGTGACAAAGTTCTCGCTCTTTACGGGCCCTCGTCTGGGAGCCTTTGTGGGGCGTAGGGGGCAGAGACGGGAGGGCTGGGGGGGGCGACAGGAGGCACTCTCGTTACGCACCAGACACCATAGTGACGCGCCAACGATGCAGGTTCCGTGTTCTTAATGAGAGCTATAAACGGAAGCGAACCTCCGAGCGCAGGGCCCTTCTCGACACGGAGGAGCGCTTTCGGCCGGTTATTGTCCGAGTCGGCTCTGCGCTGTAGAAGTGCCTCCCGTTTCGAGCTCCTCTCAGGTTGGGAGCTGGCCGGCGGTGAGCCTCGGGTTTCTGCAGCGCCCTTTGATGTCCGTAATCAGAACCCCAATGATTAGACTCTCCCCGCTCCCTGGGGCCGCGCTCCTTCGCTCGCCTCCTCCCCCCCCCCCCCCCCCCCACGCAGCCTTTTCTCTCCACCTCCTACCTCAGCTCCTTTTGTGTGGAAAAACAGACCGCACCGGCACTTACACTTTGTAGCTCTTGGATTGTTATTTAAAAAATGTTTGCGCGTGCTTTTGACTGCGCTGTCCATTATTAGTGTTCTATGGATAGGGGGAAGGCCAAGTAGGACACATTTATGTTGACCTGTCCTTCGGCTCAAAGCCGGAAGTTGGAAGGTGCACCAAGCACGTGTCTGACCCCGTCTCTCTCTCTCTCTCTCTCTCTCTCTCTCTCTCTCTCCCTCTCTCCCGTCCCCCTGCAGGACTGCCTCAGAGCCTGTCAAGAGCAGATCGAGTCGCTGCTGGAGACCAGCCTCCGCCAGGCCCAGCAGCACCCCGTCGCCGCGGAAACTAAGAGCATGGAGGCCGACGTGGACCTCTCCTGCACGCCCACCGACGTCCGAGACGTCAACATCTGATTGGCTGCTGCACCTGTCTGCCGCTCACAATGTCGCCACGGAGACGGGCTTCCCGTAAAGAAAAGGAGGGACTTGATCGATTGACTTTGGCACTGAACTGTTGCCCCCCCTGCTTTTATTCCTCTCCTTCACACACGCATACATACACAAACACACACACACACGCACACACAAACTTTCCTATAGATGTGTGTGTCCTGACGGGTCAGGGTGTGTTAAGGGATCAGTGTGTTTGTGACCTCTGCCACCTTAGAGCTTGGACGTTCTGAAACTGAACCTGGCCCTCCCATTGGTTTGTTTTGAAGAAACAAACGTGACAAGGAGAGAGACCGAGTAGTACTGTATCTATCTGTCCAGCCGAGGCTGCCACCTGAACTAGAGAAGTATGAACTAAAGCAACACTAGCGACCTCCTAAGCAAAAGTCTAGTTCTGCTCTTTGGATGGCAGAGGTCGGTTTCCCTGAGAAACCCATTTCTTAAGGAGTCATTCACGTTGTCTTTGTTATCCCTACTAGCCATGGGGCTGTGCCAACCTATAAATATGATATTTTTTTATTTGTTTGTTTGAAAAAAAAAAAAATCTTTTCTAAGCCCAGTCTTCTGACCTCCTGTTTAAAATGGGGAATGGATGAGGCCATGTTGGTCTGTCTCCTCGGTAAGCTCTGGTTGGTTATCTGGGAGGAAGGGGACTACCTATCCGCTAGCTAGTGGGACAGAAGAGTAGGCTGTTTCTTTGGCTGGTTAGCAATACGCTTAGTCTACTTCCAATCCTCGTGCTTGCTGTCCTGCCTTCGAAAAACCATTCCAGGGAAAAGAGCAAAAAAGAAAGCACTTTCGGTTGATAACTCCTTGCTGACAATTCTGTTAACCACGCGACGCGAGACCAAGAAATAGAATGAAATGGTTAAGAGTGGAACAAACAAACAAAAAACAGGTTTTAAGTGAGCAATAGAACAGCTAGAACTAGTTTTGATTATTGATGCTTCCAAACGTGCCAGGGGGGAGGGTAATGTTTTCTAGGGAAATCGTTGGTTCACCTGATTCTCTACTGTGTTCTGCGTTGGTAGACTTTCTTGGATAGGAATGCTTAAACCTTCAAAAAACAAACAAAGGTTTAGTATATCACTGAGGCACATTATTCTCTTCATCAGCAACAGAAATGGAAACGGCTTTTAGATTATTTTGCACAAATTCAAAGATGTCTTTTTTGTTAGCGCTCGGCGGTGGGAGCTAGGAGAGCAAGCTGCCGTCGCTGATTAGAAGGAAAGGGGACGAGGGTGTCAAAACGCAGAATCAAAACCTTGATTGTAGGGGGGAAAAAAGAAACATCTGAACACTCCTTGTTTTAAGCTGCTACGATGGAGGGATCCCTGGCAGGGTTGGACGACTTTAAATGAGTTAACAAGAAAGAAACAAATACTTTTTTTTTTCTCTTATCAAAGTTTTTCGCTGCTATTTTTGTATGTTTTTATTGTAAAAAGAAAAATGTCATGATACTGCCATGTACTAGCGTTTGATTTTCTCAGAAAATGATCATGTTATTGACGTTGTTTTGTAGAGTATCGGAATGTGATCAGTTCTTTCGTTTACTTTGTGATTTCTGCTCTATTCCAAAAAAAAAAAAAAAACGAGAAAAAGGAAGAAAATATGAGTTCCTCAGTTGGTTTTCACTATACCTCATTCCACCGACATAAGTATCGGGTCGTTTTGTTTCTGCTTTTCATCCTGTTTGTCCGGTCCAAGCCTGAACAATCTTGTTGGCCTGGGACACAGGGAAACACATAGACCATACTCTCCACAAAGGCCCGGTAAAGGATTTGAATACACTGGTGCCTCAGCCAACCTGTTTTAACTCCGCGATATCCTGGAGTACCAAGCTATTTGAGAGGAAATGATGAGTCCCCCCCTTCAGCTAGTAGGCCCTCGAGGGACCTTATATCTATTTATAAACGTTTTTAGATATTTTTTTTTTTTTTTTACAAATTGAGACCAGATGTGATGAACTTGTTTTGTACATGGCCTGTTGACCAATAAAGCCATAGGATGTTTTCTGCTAGTGATTTAACACCCCTCTGGTTTCACAACACATGCATGTACGTCAGGAATGATGACAGTCATGGCCACCCTCCTCAATCATGTGTATTTACTGCACAATAAAACAGAAAAAAAAAAAAATGAAGTGTTACTCTTTTATTTCCAAGTTTCACGCGTTCCAGTGTTCTGGAAGGTTTTTCAAATACAGCCACTTGAGAGCAACTTGCTCCCCGCTTATTATTCAGACTGATATTCAGCTCTGAAACATTTTAATGAACCAGTGTGTGAAAAAGAGCGAACTGACTGAGAAAGGAGCGAGCGACAGAATGTTAGACGGAGAAAGTACAAACTAGCGAGCGGAGAGAAAAGAGTAGGTGGGAGGGAGAAGTATAGAGAGAGTGAGGAACAGACTATACACTATTTTGTTATGCATGGAATGCTTTTGAAGCGAGGCCTTCTGTGTGGAGGACAGAAGGACTGAAACCCTAATCCTTTCCCACAGGCCAGGGAACGAGAGTTGGACAAACAGGGAAGAATAGTGTGTGTGTGTGAGTGTGTGTGTGTGTAAGGGACAGAGAGAGAGTGAGTGTAAGCGTGCGTAATGTGTATTAGTGCGTGAGTGTGTGTGCGTAGGCTTGTGGGTGTATGTGCGTGAGCATGTGTGCGTAAGCGCATGTGCGAGTGTGAGCCCTTGTCTCTGAGTGTGTGTGTGGGTGTGTGTGTGTGTGTGTGTGTGTGTGTGTGTTTGTGCTCGGCACCCTGCTCCCGCCCTTGTGCTTCAGGCAAAGCTATAGTTACATCACAGAAACGGAGCAGAACAGCTGCCTTCTTTTAGTGCAGCTGTGATTTCCTCGATAGCAGCTTTAAGAGACATGAGAAAACTCTTAAGACCGTAAAAGACTCAAAGCTATGGCTCTCAAATATTTCCATCGTACTTCAGCTGTAGGGGGATATAACTGGCTGTCTTTTCAAATCCCTCTCTCATGCAAATCAAACCAGTGGCCTACATCACGTGTACCGCTGCTTAATGCAAAACTGTACCAAACGTGCCATAAGTAAGGACACAGACTCCTCACTTTTACATTTGGACGCCAGAAACACCAAATCAAAAACGGCTGCTGTTTGCTTTTTCTTTTTACCCTGTATCCATTCCAAGACATAATACTGTGCACCCCACACTGTGACTACAAGAATGCCATAGCATGAATGGCAGAGTATCTGAATGTCTTTGCCCTCTTATACAGGGACAGGTGCAGGTAGACTCCCCCGTGGGACCTCCCTCCCGCCACCTGCCACACTGGAACATTCCAGGACATTCTCTGCCCCAGGGAGAGAAGAGGCTGGCCCTGCCAGGCGAAGCACCGCTCCGTGCCACCTCCGAGATCCCCCTCTCGCCCACCAATCTCTCCCAGCCTTTTAAACAAGTCAGAGGCTTGTCGGTAGGCAGGATTAATATGTGGTGCCTGTGCAGCCCCAAGACAAGTTTGTTTGTCGAGCTTTATTTCAAGCGGGAAAAGGCCCCAGAAAGAGAGCGAGAGAAGAAAGAGAAAAGGGAGAAAGGGAGAGTGGTGTTATCGTCGTCCCTTAGAAAGTGCCGGCGTCCAAAGCTCACCTGCTGCATCGTTCATGGACCAGCTGTCTGACCGCTGCCTCTTTTGTCCCACTGTATCCTGATCTCGCGCACACACACACACACACACACACACACACACACACACACACACACACACACACACACACACACACACACACACACAGAGGCACACACACGGGAAGAGGCAGCTGCCCAGCAGTACAAGAGGGGCAGGCTGCATTATACAGGCTCTGAGGGGCCCATTCATCCAGTGTGAAGCAACTGGAGGCCCAGCAAAGAGGAGGCACGCTGCACAGTGTGGAGGAGACACGTCGCCCCCTACTGCTGCTTCCATTTTTCAAAAAACTCCATTCTTTCCAGACAATCCCCCAGCGTACCTCGGAAACTTGACAGATGGAAGGATACCACGTCAAACCTCTTTTGTCACATTGCCTAGATTACTCCAATGCTACGCACCGTAATAAATGTGGCAAATCTGTCGTGAAGTCCACATGTGGTCACATGTTGGCCCAATTGACCGGTTTCAGGATTCTTTCTTTCTTTCTATTTTTTTGTGCTATTCTTCCTTGTTCTACTTGAATGCGCGATTTGTCTGAAAGTAAAATACTGTAATGCTTGGTGGAGTAACATTTTATTGTCTGTTTTGCCTGCAGTTGCCTATATCCTCCTGCAGGTGGCAGCATGTGACTTCATAGTTGCCATGAGCTTCTCTAGGAAAATAATGTCATTCACTCAAAATGCCAACTTGGGTAACTTAATAAGTTTGCCATAATTACATTGCCAAAGTATCAGTTACTGTCTGGGCAAATTGTTTAACCAGAAGAGAAGGCATAGAGGGTGACTCAAGCTTTTGTACTGTATGGGCTGCAACTCAACATTGTTGATAGACTTTAAAATGGTTGGGCAATGTGTGTATGTATGTATGTGTGTGTGTGTGTGTGTGTGTGTGTTGTGGAGTGTACTCAATGGCATTGGGGACACAGTGGTTTACCTCTTATGAACCACAGAGACAGGCATTCCTGAAACCACCATCTGGGTAATCTGTGTCTTTAGTAGCGAGTATGTGCGTGTGCGTGTGCGTGTGTGTGTGTGTATGCATGCAATGTGTGTGAGTGTTTGTGTGTATGCTATCTTCAACATATAAAAACACAGGGCTTATCGAGCGCCTATGCCTTTGAAGACCTTCCTATCAGCGGAGCCCTGGGCAGATAGACAGATTTAAAAGCAAAGACTTTTATGAAAACTGGTTAAATAACAGTTTAAAGGACAAGGGGTTCCATCCTTTTATCTTGCCTGATGACTACCTGACACGCTATTCACAGTGCCCCCCCCCCAAACCATATGCAAATTGTTCTATTAATTCTGCACTAATTTATCTTATTTTACAATATGAAACAGCAAAAGTCCAGTTTTTAGAGTTGCCACAGAGAACTTTCGAGAACTGCAATAAAGTCAGTGGTAATCAACAGGGGCTAGTTCATTGCATTCTCTACCAATGACTTTCATACTTAGAGTATTACATACACATGTCCATGGCATTCCCATTCAAACCTGAACAGTCATCTGTCCTCCCTGTCTTTTAACTGCTTATCACAGTGTTTACAGCTCTGAGAAAACAAACTAAGAGACCACTCACATATTTTATTTAATCAACATTAGATGTTGCATGTAGAGAATCTCATGTTTGGCAGCCATTCCATTCCAGTGTCTGTTGAATTCCAACACAGGCGCACCTCGTTCTACCTAACGAGGTACTGATTAGGATCACCTGACCCACATCTTATTGAACAAGGGAAAGTGTAGAAACCACTGCTGTCATCACTATCCTCTTGCAATAGCACTAGCTGAATGGCAAAAACAATGCAAAAAAAAATACCATGCCAAAAAAGGAGAAAATAAAAGTGAGGAAAAGAAGGAAATAGTTCTTACTTTACTGACAGTGGGATACAGTGAGTGTCAGGCTGCAAAGATGGCAGTTCATGAGAACAAGGTCAAGCAGAAGGCATTGGGGACAACAAAGCCGGCATGACCGCCAATTCATTCAAATGCCCTGCATAAAGAATGACAAACGGCAGCCGGGATGAGGTTCATGTCGAGGACGGTTTGAAACAGCCTCTGATGGGCTGGAGTCAAACAAAGCTAGAAAAAAATCCCATCACGAATAAGGAGCAAAGAAGTGCCAAGGCGGTGGTTTGCAACAAAGGAATTGGATCATAGAGGCCAAGGTTCTTGCCTAAGGTCATCTTCTCTGATGTGTAAAATATGGACAGTGCTCCATGCTACACAGCAAGGTCAATCAAGGTCTGTGTTGGCTCTCAATCGAAAATGATAGCTTTAGTGAAAAAACGTGGTAATAACATTCTTGCCTTGGCCTAAGTGTGGTGGAGGGATCCTCCAGGTTGAGCCCACAGAAACAGATTAGCCGAGGCCCAAGAGCAAGCCAAGCAGCGCTGCAGGCTTTGTTCTGGGCCATCGAACCAGCTTTCTGCCCATTTTATTTCAGAAAACACCGCCCTCTAGTGGCAATTTGATAAAAAATAATATTGACCGTTTCTGTGGAGTTGCTGACTGTTGCTGAAAATATTTCATCCTCTGCTGTAACGGGAATACTCCAAACAGAGAAAGACCGGCTCAAAGTTAGCAACCAAATAAGGTTCAGTGAGGTTTTTCAATTACGCATGCACACAAGGTCATTGAAAGCACACACAGATTTCACACCCTCTTCCCAAATGACTCATGCCTGCACATTAGTTCCGGCTCTCTAGGAAGAGCAAGGAACTCTAGGGTCAGTGTCTGATCTCTAACAAGGCTCTCTGGCAGAGCACGGTGGGATAGACAGGCAAAGGAACACATGAAGATGTGCATGCACTCCAACACACACACACACACACACACACACACACACACACACACACACACACACACACACACACACAGACATGCACGTATACATACACCCCCACTCACACATACACGCACACACAGACACAAACCCCCCCCCCCCCCCTCCCACACACACACACACACACTCACATATGCACACACCCTCACACATACACACACGCACACGCACACACAGACACAAACACCCCCCCCCCCACACACACACACACACATACACGCACATACACATACACAGGGACCCCCCTGCTGAGGTCTCTCCAGTGATGACTCATGTAGCTTACAGGCCCCCCAACAAACAGCCAACACGGCGATTCCTCCACTGTGAACCTTAGCGGTGCTGCGTGTTGTGTTGTGTTGTGTGGACCTCCCTTGCAGAGTGTCTCAGGGAGTTTGCATCGCTGTCACAGGACTACAAGGGATATGGAACGGACTCTGTCCGAGGGAAAAGCGGTGTGTGAGAGCTGTTCCACAGGGCGAGCAGTGCAACCTGTGTGTGCCTGTGGCGGAGACGGTTTAGGAGCAGCCTTCATGACCCCCGCTGTAGACAAGCAAACCCCCGGCCGTCCTCTGTCAAACACACGGAGATGGTTGGGTGCCCGAGTGGGAACTGAGGTTTCCTGCCTCTCAGACTCAGAGAATGTGTTGAACATTGCAAGTGTTCAAAGACCCCGCAACAGACCTCTCTAATCGGTCATCACCTCTCTTGGAAATGAATGGATCAAAAACTGTAGTCTTATTTGGGGTTGGTGGGCGCGGAAAGATGTCAAATACTCCCTAAAATCGGATACTGTATCCCCCCCACTCCCCCAGTCACAGGTACCGGACACCGTGGAGCTAAGTGGAGGAAGACATCTATCAAGCGTCCCTCATGCTTTGAGCCAAGACATCTGTGGGATCAAGCAGAGCAGGAGATACCAGCCTATTTACACTGGTCCCCCATGCACTGATGGGAGGCCTTGTTCCTCACTCACACACACACATCACACACACACACACACACACACACACACACACACACACACACACACACACACACACACACACACACACACACACACATACACACCCACTCACACATGCTCTCTCTCTCTCTCTCTCTCTCTCTCTCTCTCTCTCTCTCTCTCTCTCTCTCTCTCTCTCTCTCTCTCTCTCTCTCTCTCTCTCTCTCTCTCTCTCTCTCTCTCTCTCACACTATCACACACACACACACCAACACACACACACACCCACCTACACTCACACAAACACATACACACCCACTCACACATGCTCTCTCTCTCTCTCTCTCTCTCTCTCTCTCTCTCTCTCTCTCTCTCTCTCTCTCTCTCACACCCACACACACACACACACACACACACACACACACACACACACACACACACACACGCACTTTGCTTTGATCAGAGGCGTGCTTAATGAGAGGAGACAGGCTCTTCTGCTCAGCTTGCGTATCAGATCTGATCGTCCTGTGGGTGCAGGTACTGTGGAGGTGGGCTGGACCCTCTGCCACCTTGACGGGGAGGAGGTTTGGCTCCGCTAGCCTGGAGCCACCGAGGTCTGCCTGGCAGCTTTCCCTCTCCTAGGCCCGTCTCCGTGGCACATGCCAACGCACAACGGCACACACCACACGCACACACACACACACACACACACACACACACACACACACACACACACACACACACACACACACAAGAACACACCGTAAAGAGAACTGTGTAGTGATGCAGTGATCCTGTGATGAATACCGTTGGTTGACTTCTCTGATCACACCCGCTGGCCAAGACAACGTGTCAGCAACAACTCCTCTCCGCTACAGGGCTGCGTCTGCTTGTTGCAGTGGCAGGCCAAGCCGCTCGGCCTTTCTCAGGCCTGCTCCATTCTGCGGCCCCATTTAACATGCCCACTCGTTTCCAGGCCCACGATGTCATATCCCACGCCGGGAGAGAGAGAGAGAGCGTGCCAAGGGGAGAAGAATGGAGGTGTTGACGGGCGTCCCTTCTGGCAGAGAGGGACATGAGGAAGGAATGCACTGCGGTCTAGGTGACCTTTACCCACACAAAAAAACCTCCTCTTTTAATGATGCAAAGCCTGGTACGAAGCCTACTCTCTGAAAAACAGTTGTTTTGACAAAACAATCGCTGGAGAACATTGCCGGGGGTCAATATAGGGGTTTCTGACTTTGAGTTTTGACCCAGCATCTGGGTTAGTGCTGGTTTACAGTAAGGACTTTACTTGACTGCCAGGTCAGATTTCCCTCCATTTGAAACAAGCCAAAATAACCCAGGCAGTTATAATTGACCTTATGAATGTGTCCTAGCACTGTTCTGTGACGCTGTGAGGTCAGCAGCGCTTGGTATTTGTAGTCCAGCTGTGTGTTCCACCATTTGCCAAGCAGTTGGCCGGCCCTGCTGGTTTATTCATCTTAACAATACCTTGCTGAGTCAAACCAACCAGGCGCCGTGACGCATTGTGTGATACTAAATGGCGTTGGCTATCTCTTCCATATTTCCGTCTTGGTAGACCACGGTTTCCTCTTTTATTTCTCCCTTCGCCGGTGTGTGTGAGTTTAGAGCACCCGGGCACGCGCCCCCCCCGCACTTGCCACCCTAAGCAAAATGTCGCCAATGCCCGGGTCCGCCAAGGCTTTCAGAGAGCCGGCGCCGTCTCTTTGAGCGTGGGGAAGTGACCTGGGTCCACTCGTTGTTTCCCCGAGCTGTCCCCTGAAGCCGACCCCCGCCCACGGCCCCTCTGATTACAGGGCCCCGCCCGGTGTTGTCGCCCCTCGCTCCCCGTCACGTTGATCTGCGTGTTTTCTTCTCTGTCCTTCTTTTGCTTCTTCTTTTCCGCCGTGCGCGCGTGTGTGAGCGCGTGCGTGAGAGGGCGCGCGAGGAGGAGCGGGGCGGGGTGCGTCTCAGGCCGTTTGAAGTGGAGCTCTTTATGGCCCAACATCTGCAGGCCCGCACCGCTCTCTAAAAAACACAAGCGTGCACACACACGATGAACACAAACACACACCCTCACGCACATAGACTCACTCCCGCACACACATGTACACGTTTGACACGCACCCTTATGCACTCTTCCCAGCTGGCTCTACAAAGGACGAGGGGCCACGAACACGGGGCCTACCTAACTACATCCCTGTGTTGGAACCAAGGCAGCCCGGCCGGTGCAGGTCCCAGCCTGTCCCAGCCTGCCCCGCCAGGACACCCAGACGGGGCCTGTTCACCCTGAGCCAGGGCTCTGGTGCTCCACGGTATGGGCCTGTCCCCCGTGAGGGAGCCCTTTACAGTTAGCAAAGCAACAAACCCTGTTTTCTGCAGGATACCTAGCTGGAATTGCTTCGCAATAACATTAACAAACACACACAAACACACACAGAATACATATTTAAAATGGTGGAACGGGATACCAGACAGGGACTTCAAAGAAAAATATCTTTAATCATTAACATATTCAAAAACAGACAATATGAAACCTTGTTTTAGCTGGCTGAGGAAATATGTTGCTTAATCTAAGGTTTCCCGCTTGACCCTAATTTGCTAATAACTGTGATCCGGTTTCCCTTCCAGCTGCTTTGCCTTGACCAGTGTGGGGGCGCATGTGAATCTGACCCAGAGTCAGCGGATAGGGGCGGCAACACGCGACACCTGCAGCCAGCACAGCCACAGATATGCACACCTGCACTCCAAGCACGCCGAGACAGGAGGCACACACTTTCACATGACTGGCCAAAGAGCTGGCGGAAGAAGAAAGAGTACAGTGTGTGTGTGTGTGTGTGTGTGGGTGTGTGTGTGTGTGTGTGTGTGTTTGTGTCTGCGTGTGTATTTCTGTGTCTGTGTGTGTGCAGTGTAGGTGTGTTAGCGTGTGTGTGTGTTTGTGCCTGTTCCGTGAAAACAAAGAGAGCGATGGCGTGAGCGTGTTGCTGCACTCGATGGAGGTAGTAGAAAAAAACTGGAGAGAGATGGAGAGAGAGAGAGAGAGAGAGAGAGAGAGAGAGAGAGAGAGAGAGAGAGAGACGGAGAGAGAGAGGGAGACGGAGAGAGCGGAGGGCAGGTGAGCCGGCTCTCTGGAGCAGATTGTGGGAATTCCAGGAGAAGACGAGGGCCGTCCATTACATGTTTAGGGCTGATTACAGACAGCCAGCCCGGTTGGCATGTGACATGTGTACGGATGATGTAGAGCCGTTTCACTGCTAATGGAGAACCTCTTTTATGTCGGGCCATGAGTAATAGCCCTTTGATCTTTAGTGCTCTGTTTGCGTTGGGGATCGCCCCTCTCCCTCTCATTTTTTTTTCTAATTCAAAACAAGGGACTCACTCGTCCGTCTGGATTCAACGCGCCGCGCTGGATTGACACAGGAAACAGTCCCGTGTATGTGATGCCATGATGGGAAAAGCTGACCTTTTGACTTCCCATAGGTTCCCAAACGCAGCAGGCGTCCTTCTTCAAAACTGATCCCAGTTTATTTACAAAGATCAAAGAGACTGATTGTCTGGAGTGTGACTACATATCCCAATAGGATTCCCAATTGAAAACCCTATAGCCTGCGTGCTTTAAAGTGCTCTAAATGATTTTGAACATTCTTCTGATGAAACGATTCAGAGCGCCCCTACGCCGCACCGCTGTCGGGCGGTGTGGTTACGAGGCGGTGTGAATGACCTTACCAAAAAAGGAACACATCCATTTGGAGTGCATGTTTTGCACCGCTCAAGGGGAAGTGGCCAGATAAAGGCTCACACACACAGACGCAATACACCCTGAAAGTCAACACTCTCCGGCTACCTCTCAGAAACGTTACACAACCTACACATACCACAGCGCCGCCGGAGCCGAGCCCGAAGCTCTTTTCGTCCGTGGGCTCCGCCGGCGCGTCATCGTCGCCGGGGGGGGGGGGCAAAGAACAGCAACAGGGTCAGAAGTGAAAGGCCGGGCGCATTGCGTTCCATGCCACAAAACAGTGAACTCCAAGCCTCTTCACGCAGTAAGAGCCTCTCCCCTCAGAGTCCACAGCCGAGCGAGCTGGCAGAGAGGTGCCAGAGAACCTGAATTAAACATGCTCTCCTACTTTTTTTTTTTTTTTTTACAAGGGCGGCGGATGGCCGGGGAGTGTTTGTCTGTGTGTGTGTGTGTGTGTGTGTGTGTGTGTGTGTGTGTGTGTGTGCTCCCCGCCACTCTCCCAGGGGGCTGTGTGTCAGCATTAGCACAGCAAAGTCGGGGGGGTCAGACAGACAAATGAGGTGCTAACGGCCGCATCCATCGCCGCTCCGCTGGGGGGTGGGGGGGGGGGCTGGCCCGCTTGCTTGTTTGCCCAGGAGAGCCCGTTCAATGACTGTCGGCCTGCCCTCTGTTGGCTGGCAGCTCGTTGTCGATCCCCTGGATGAGACGGAGGCCCCCGCAGGACCGTCCCACATCTGAGGACATGAAAGGAGTGACGGGGATAAAAAGAGGTGGCCGGAGGTAAACTGTCCGGAGAGAGAGAGAGAGGGAGCGCCGTAAACACGGGTCAATGTTTGTCCGCTCCGTGGACAGCTGGGACAGAAACGGCACCGTGTTTATGGGGCTGTCAGGGAGGCCGACTAGACACGAGGGTAGAGTGGGGGAGGTGGAGGCGGGGGGGGGGGGGGGGGGGTCACTGAACTTTGGGGACTACAACTAAGTCGTTGTTTTGTTCGTGGGGCCCTTTGAGTGGCCTCTCGAAATAAAGGGGTCATGCAAATTCGGAACACATCAAATTAATTAAGCAGATTGTAATTACCGCTAAGTCTCAGACATCTAATGAGGACTGAATTAGAGGCAAGCATATCTTGTCCTGCACTTTGAATGAGTGTTAATGCTTGGTGACACTGGCCGGGTTTTTTGCACTGTGATTGCATTGCAATCAACTCATTTCGCCATGCAGCAGCCCAGGATTGGAACAATTTGGCTGAAGTGGTCTAATATTGTTTCTCAGAGCGTTCTGAATCGTCAGCTTGATTTTCATGCTGAACGACTCTTGTACTTGTCTTTAAGGATCATTGTCTTTGCAAAATGTCTGTACTTTGGACGATGTTTGCGTTGTTGTCTGTCATGCAGTCTGCCACTTGGCTAGGTCGGCATGCAAAAGAGAACTCGTAGCCTTCCTGGTTAAATGAAGAGGGTTATCATGATTGGCCTGAAAGCTAAAGAAACCGTTCCACCACGGTTGAGTCGAAGTCGCCGACGTTCCACGGCGTAAAACGGCCGTATTATTTGCCAGCGTGGGTGTGGTGGCCTGTGCAGAATGGGTTTGTCTCAGTGTACTGTCACCTTTATGGAGGATCCTGATGTGTGAATGGACCAACTCAAACACCAGCTGACAGTCATAAGCCTGGTCAGCTCTGAGCAGCAGGTACCAGGATGGTGCACTGGGAAAACAAACCTTGTAGGAGCCTACTGCAACTGCTTTTGTTTGGTAATTTATAGATTGTTCTGATACAGTGTTCCAGACTTCCGAACATAGTGGGATATGGAGTCTCTCACTCCCTAGGCTATTGTCTTTCAAGACAATTCAGAAAATGGCCCACACAATGCAATTGCTCAAACTATTAATTTAATTCTGTTAAAACTCCCAGCCATGGGACCCCCAGTTGGGGTCATGCACTTTCGTCCCACTAAATAAAATCACACTCTCCCGTTCAGTGCTTTGTCCTCCCTTCACACTTAGCCAGCCTCCAGAACCCAATCTGACCTTCCTTATGCCTATTACCATAGCCAATACACAGACCACGCAGCATGGGAATTACCATAGCTAATAAACAGGTGATGGGGGATCATTCAAAGTTATTAAGGGGGGTGATGAGAGAGATAAAAAACTCAATAGCGTGGGATGCACAGCGACTCGGGCATCGTTCCCCGGAAACAAGAGGGGTACCTTTCCTTTTTTAAGAGGGGTTTACAAGGGAGATGCCCCCGCCAGCCCCTATCCCCCCCTTACACATTCCTCAGTGCCTATTAGCATAGCCAATACACTGATAGGATTCAGCAGCATTAGCACTTGAGAGAGGTGTGAGGGCCGCAGGCTTTTGCCATGCTAATCCCCACTAAGCACATTATTAATCACAGTACACAAATGACCCCTGCGTCTCAATGGTCTGCCGTCCGCAATACCCAGCACTGTGGATTTGGCTGCTAGGCCAAGTCCCATCGAGGACAACGATTGCAAACAGAATACTTCCTCCGTGGTCCTGCGCCGGGTTCTCCAAAGTGTGTAGGCTGCGTTGGGATAATGGACACGCAGAGCCAAAATACACCTGCTCTGTTACCTATTCATGCCAGGATTTATATATTATAGTGTTCTAGCCACATACACGTAGATTTTACGGTCCCCGTAAAGCATACATTCCAGGACGGCGATTAATGATGACATGCAAACTGGGAATGTGTGGGGACTGACTTCAGAGTCGGCAGTCCCAGCGGCTTCCCTCTGGTTATAAGAAGAGTTCCACAAAACCACACACCAAAACACGACAGGCTAAGCTTCTGATGTGAGTCGACGAGAGCCTTCGTTTGGTGGAAAGGAGCTGTCCATGCCACACTGAGCGTTTTTTTTTTTTTTTTTGCCCAACATGATTTATTGAAGTTCTGACAAGTTATCATATAATGTGCACAGCACATACACCACGATGTAGAACTGGGACCTGTATAAAACTACAGACATAACGTTGATATACAGTACACATACATCTGTTGCTGTCACAAAGATGATGCCGGGAAGACAGGACTCAGATTCAGACAAGCTTCAAGTGAAGGAACGGGGTTGAAGAAGACAGAGTTCATGTTTTTTTTTCTTCTTTTTTTTGGTTTCAACACCCATATGCCTGGTAAAGCATGAACGCTAACACAGCTTTGCTTTGGGAAAGAAACCACACAGCTTGAGGAGATAGTATAGGATTCTCAGTCATATCAACTCTCAAACCATTGAACACGTGTCGGAATGAACGGATTAGGAATCTAGCGAAACAATTATCTGGTTGGTCACACAGGGGGGCCACAACACTGACAATGTCAACTGTACATATGCTAATCAGGGCCTAGTATCTAGCATTTTAACCCTAACCATGACATCTATCACAGGCCTATGAGAAAAGGGTTCTTGTACAGTTGTATAACAGAGTTGCATGAGGAAGTTGGAATTGATGGTTACACACATGCAAACAACATGGAATGGTGTCAACGTTGGTCACTTATTTCCCTCTAAGTGTGCCCATATTCAATTTGTTCAATTAAAAATAGATTTGATTTCAATGATTACATGGAAAGTACAGTCGTCTATCTACACATGACTATTCATATGTTTATTTTCTGTAGATACTATGATTGAATGCACACAATTAAATGCACTATGTATGATTGTGTCATTTTGTCATGCTCAGAGGAAAGACAACTAAACAAACAGAAGATATGTTGTCCGTAGTGAGGTAGTAAATTTCTAAATACCACTTAAACAAAAATAAACATTACTCTCTCTCTCTCTCTCTCTCTCTCTCTCTCTCTCTTATCACACGGCTGATGAGACAACACTTCGGGAAATACTTTTTTGGAATGTATATCCCTAGACGAGAGGTACAGCTCAATTCAGTCTGTATCAAAGGATTGTATAACCTGCATATTTAACCTCTGAAATTATTTTTAAAAATAAATAATAAAATCCACAGTGCAATCAAACCAGCCTGTGGGATGAAACCTAGCGTTCCAAATGAAAACGAAACGTCAACAATAAGACATACATACCTCACAGCACAGCCTATGCCGCACATCACAGTGCAAAATCGGTCTACTCTAAACTCCCTCATAGCAGCACACGTATCATACAAAAGATCATTGTTCATATTTCCCTTATAACATTATTCCGCTTTCCCAAAAAATATAGAAAAATTCTCAGGAGTTATAAATAAATAATTTAAATAGCACACTCTAGAAAACACAAGTGAAAGTGCATGGTTTGGAGTCTGTAAGAGGGCGTGGGGCGGCCGGCGTTCAGATCCGGGGCAGGAAGTGTGTGACGGTCATGGCCGGCGTGACCCGGTTGCCCTTCTTGGTCTTCCCCGTCTTGCTCAGTCCGATGTACATGCCGGGGTGGGCTGCGGACTCGTAGGCGTTGTAGTTGTTTGCCAGCAGGTTCTCCTTGAACTGGCACTCGTCCGTGTAGCGGCCCTGGACAACGGGGAACAACAAACAAAGTCAAGTCCGGTTGCGTGGCTCTCTACGTGTACGTTTAGCTGGCTTGCCATTGCCATTTAGAAACATAGAAAAGTAGCTCCCGCCACGTCACCGGTGTGTACTTACAGAGCCGTACAGCTTCCCTCTGCTGCTCATGGCCACGAAAAGACCACTCCGCACCCCGAACAGTGTCACCACCCCTCGCTTCACAGGTGAGATCTCCAGAAGGCCTGGGAAAAGACAGACAAAGTTGTGCACGTTATTTCCCGTGCATAAAAAAAAGCTTTTCCGATCACTCTTTACTACCATCTCCACCCCAAAAACGGCTAAACCTTAGCTGCTTCTCATCGTAAGCCTCCCTTACTTCATCAGGTAACAATAGTCTCTGTCCGCCAGCAGCGTTATCAGAGCACAGAGCACTTGCCAAACGACAACGCTGAGGGGCTCGTCCCTTCCCAACCATTCCAAGGAGACAAACATCGTCCACATATTGTGGTGGCTTCCTCTCCGGCTCGGGCCAATGCTGTGGAGAAGATGCCCACACTGATAAGCCCAGGGCTGCTACAGGGCTGGTGATAACGGAGGCTGAGAGAGGGGGCTGACGTGGACACGGGGGGCTATTTCCAACCTGCGGGGGACGCATATCCTGTGAGGAAGCCCTGCCTTCCGTCCTTGGAGCGAGACACGCTGCTAAAGTGTGATGGATCTGTGCCCCGAGTGGGCCTGACCCGACGGACTTCCTGGTGGCCAACGTTCCCACCACAGGTCGGACGCGGCTCTGACCGCACTCCGAAACAGGTTCCGTTGCCGTGCAGGCAGAGGCCGACTACTGGTGACGCTATCGCCGATGGAGACCATTCCTTTGGTTCCATTGTGCCTGGTGATGTTTGGCATTTGAGGGAATCTCAGCTATTGACCCTGTTTGCCTGCCAGACGGTGCCTCGCTTGCAGGACGTGGGAGACAGATACAGAGGGGTTGTTATGTCTTGGAGCCAGTGGGAGTGCCGAGTGGTGTATTGTTTTGGAGGATTGTCCTAGCACACTGTTTCCTCCTCCCACCGGGAGATGAAGGAGGACACTTGTGGAATTCTTATCAAAAGGTTGGAAAGTTGGTCATTCCAAACCTTCTTAAAGACAAAAAATGAGTCAGGGAGCTTTGATAAGGTAATAAGTGATTATCTAACCACATACCAAAAGCTTTCAAGAACGCATAGCCCACAGTTGAGATTAATTAAAACAAACCCCTTCCTTCTAGAATAGAGACCTGATTAATTCTGACACCCTAGAAATATGACCAGAGGCAATATTATTTGAAATTGCAGCTGCCAATGGCTGCTAAGGTAGCTGAGAAAATCAGCCTTGCACAATGAACACATAATGCCAGAAAAAAGCTTACATATGAACAAATTCAGTCAACTGCATCATTGTAGAATCTACTCTAAATAATGAGGCTGCAAACATGAACGCGCTGAACGTGCGCACAGGTGTGAAATGCCTTCCAATCGATTTGGAAGTTTTGAAACGCTAAGATGGAGGCCAGTTATGACCTACTTTAAGAACTCTCAATACTAAGCAAGTATTTAGAAAAGCTTACTGTATCTATTTTCGTTGTGTACTCCAGTTATTTTTCCGTCTGGTAAGACTTGAATATGAAAGCCAATGCCCACGTTGCAGTAGAGACGCCTGATCCTCTTGATGCCCATGAGATAGTCCTCGTCCCGGTTTATGTCTCGCCTTTCCCAGGGATTTCTGGCAAGAGAACGCGAGTAAAGCGTTTCCCAGTGCCGATCAAGAGTCCCGTTTGTTCTCCGGTTTAACGAGGCGGCGCGCGCCGCGCCACACATAACTCCCCACAGGAGAAGTGGGAGCAGGGACGTTTGGATATACATCCCTGGTAGATTTTTTGAGACAATATTTTGTAAGTAATTGCAATAATCCCTTTCCAACTGTCCGAGTGATAATTATAAATTAAATAAAAGTTGTGGAAAATGTAGGCTACTGAGCCTTACTATCCGGAGATCAGAAACGTCCAACTTTTCTTTAACTCCGCACAGAGTTTTAAGATTGCGTGTTTGACCTTCGCTTAAGTAGTTTCTATTTAGTTCAATTCCTATTCCCTTTGCATTGAAGTTTGGAATGGGAGAATAGCCAGCAGTGTTGAGAAGCATGGCCATGTCACCTCTCTGGGGACCATACTTATATCTGCTCCTAAATTACATCACACGCCACCTACAGTATAGGTGGCTCTGATTCACACGCACGGCGGGTAACCTAGACGCACGGACATACAAGCCACCTCCCATTTACTTGTGGTGAGTTTCGAGTTGGGTTCGGAGTGCGCTACGACGCATAGTGACACAGAACAGCTTACTTTTGTAATGTATTAAAATTCGTCAATTCCACATTAGAGATGCATGTCGGCAAATAGTCCAGTTTACTATGTGAAAATGGATTTCACAACGTAGAAGATCACTACATGTCTTTCAAGACTGGGTTATTGGACTAGATTACTGTAAAAACTGAAAATAAAATAAATGATCTATTGCAGGATGCTGAATAGGAAACAGAATAGGCAACAAGTCGCTGTTCAGGAGACAGAGCTATAAATGAACAATAACAGGAAAACAACATGGGGAATTCTTTATACTAAAGTCCAGTTTTAGACTGGATCATGATGAATGGCAAGCACGAAAAAATAAAAACAAACAATCTGCTGGATAAAAAAACATGAAGAATGTGGCTTTTGAATTCTATCTTTAGAATGAATGCTAATACATTCAGAAGATAACTTTTTCTTTTAAAAAAAGTATATTGCTAATGCTCTCTCTCCCTCGCTACTGCTCATGAGTATGTGCGCACACGCACCCGAGCACCCAAAAACACGCACATGCACATACACACAGACAAACACACTCGCACGCACACCAATTTATTGCCAAATTTATTGTACTGAGCACTTTACGCACAGACCTAAACTTCTCATCATTATTCGGATAGCCTGCTGGTGCGCTAAGTAAATGAATCCTTTCAATGGCCATAGTCATAAAAGTCTAATAAAAGTGAATATCAAAGGCTGGCTGGTGATTTGACCCCTAAGTGCGACCCTTGACACCTCGGGCTGCCTATTGTGTCCTGGACGAAGAAGAATATGAAGAATGACGTCTAAGTGTCAAGTGGTTGGCAGACAATTTTGCACCTGTGCCATGCTTTTCTCCAAAGAAAATTACTCTAAAGAAAATGTAGATTGTTGTTGTCAAATAAAACTTTAGAACAGTTTAACAACACTCAGCAGATGTGAAGGGCTGAGACCTAGGCCCCTCTTTCTTTCTCAATATTCTCCATTTCAAATTGAATGGTTGGTCACCCAGATCATGTAGTAGGCTAAACCTCAAACAAATGAGCCACATACGTATCTCATATATATTATCGTAAGCCAACGCTCTATGAAAACTGTTTGATCACATAATCTGTTGGCCTATTTGATTAGATAATGACTCCTTGACTAACCTTTAACATCCTACAAAGA
The DNA here is from genome assembly GCA_026901105.3 of Galaxias olidus. Lineage (NCBI taxonomy): Eukaryota > Metazoa > Chordata > Actinopteri > Galaxiiformes > Galaxiidae > Galaxias > Galaxias olidus. Next base: position 95,093 of record JAPMUY010010570.1, read on the forward strand.
GGAAATCTATCGAAAATCTAAAGGCTATGTCATTTAGATTTGATTAGGCCAAACATCTTTGAGATGTTTAGCAAGTAATGAGATTATTTTCTGACTTTACTCCCCATGGTAAACCATGTGTGTAGTTCAACTCTTTGTATGAACCCCCGAATGTGGAATCCAGCAGGTGTCACTTCCAGCCTCTAGGGTGCAGTATATCTTAGGCCATTAGTGTGTTTGTATAGGACATGAAGACCTGCTGAAAGTACCTTGACATTGCTTTTAAAATAAGTCAAATACACAGCACAGGTAAAAATGACAAATGTTTATTTATAATATACAGTATAAAGGACACAATTAGTCTACAGCAACTATCAAAATTGGTATTAGCATAGTGTATTTTTTTTATTTATGTGTCTTTCTAAAATTATTGTTTTTGAATAGCAATACAATTAATTCACAACCACACCTAAAACAATCTCAATAACTTGTTTATATCCATGTTATTGAGCAAATAGTGCTGGGCTACACTTCACATGTTTTACCAAATATTCCAACCACACAAACCTCGCTGGCACAGACAATTTCTCTTTGCCATCCATGTTTCTGATTTTATTTACTGACAGCAGCTGTTAGTGCACTCCATTGAGCAGCTCAAACCAAAAATATTATGAATCACCAGGTTACAATGAATTCTTCTCAGTACTTTGATTAACGTTTGGCGTTTTCCACAGCAGGATGGGGCATCGCTCCCAATGATGAAGGAATACGGTCCTCAGAACTTGAATGGAAAATTGGAAAAGGTGGTTCACATAGTAACAGCTGGTGGTGGGCCCCCCATGAATGAACCCTGGTCCCTTTAATGTGACTTTGTCCTTTGACCTTGTCGGTCAGGTCCATACAGCCCCCTCATCTGCTTCTCTCTGTGTGCTCAGCAGCATCTGAACCAAGTCATGGTCTCTATGGCCCAGGACCCTGGGCAGAAACAAGGAGCCCCTCTCAGTCCTCCGGGTGCTCAGGCCTCGCCTGGGCCGGCCCTTCCCGTTGATTGACACGTACCACAGCCTCTCGTAGCTGGCCCGGCGCGTGGCGACGCCAGCAGAGGCGATGACTGTCCGGTAGCGCCGCGAGGCATAGGTGTTGTAACCCAGCTCTCCGATCCGCTCCTCAAACTCACAGTCTACGGTGAACACTTCCTACGGAGGACAGAGGTGGAGGAGAGGTCAAGTCAAGATGGATGATGAGAGAAAGAGAGAGAGAGAGAGAGAGAGAGAGAGAGACCTTTACCAAGGCCTTTATTACAACATTAGCAGTTGAGAGAGAGAGAGAGAGAGAAAGAGAGAGAGAGAGAGAGAGAGAGAGAGAGAGAAAGAGAAAGAGAATGAATAATTTTCTTTCTGAACAACCAACAAGCTGGAGTGATATACATTGTACTGCGATGGCCTTGTAACTCCACTATACTATTGTTAACATGAATGATACAAAACAGGTATAAGTTACTACTGTGGCAAGAGTTGAGAGATGAGAGAGAGAGAGGGAGAGAGAGAGAGTTTACCGAAGCATACAGTCTCCCTTTCTTGTCCATGGCTAGGTAACGTCCAGAGAAAAGTCCTTTAATTGCCACAACTCCTACATCCACTGCTGTCATCTCCAATATATCTGTAGGGTGTAATGCAGACATACATTTATTTTTACATTACATACATACATTTATTTCTACATTACATACATAAATTTTTTAAACACGATCTGAAAAGAAAGATTCTGGGGGTGTTTTTCCCTGCTATTTTTTTACTTTTTGTTATTACAGAGCCATTAAATGATCATTCAAAAGTAAGTAATATTGCAGGCTTGATTAAGACTTCAGCTACAGTAAAAAAAACAAAAAATCACTTACTGAACGGGCTATGTTCATCAAGGGTTCCGTCTATCTTTCCACTTGGGTGTATTTGAAGGTGATACTTTGTGGCACAATAAAGCTTTCTGCGTCGCGGTGCGCCTCCAAGATGCTCGTAAACTCCCCCACGCTCCCCAGCATCCCTCCGCTGTCGAGTGTCCTCATTTAAAGGAGACCAGAATGTGCGGGTAACATCGATATTCTGGAAACTACGGTGCAACAGGTTTAATAATAGTAGTAAGTGAATTATGACCATCGTTGCATGGCTGTTTTTTTTTGTTCCTTTTTCCGGATAACATAAAACGGACGGGCTAGTCCCATTTGAGTGTTTATCAATCCAGTTCACCAAATCCAATGTAAAAGTCCAAATGAAAAAGAAAGTATTTTTTGTATAAAACACATTTTTCCTAGTTCTTTAAAAATGTTTTGGCAAGACTTCTTGCCCAAAACTCGAATTAGCAATCCACATGGCAATAGCGTCGCGTTCGCAAATCTCAATGACATGTAATTTCAGACAACTGTCATTCTGTTGTCATGTCGGTATATGGATATTGGATAATACAACCGCAGCGTGTATTCAAAGATGTTCAACGTGAAAAACGTCTCGAGAGCTGTAGCCACGCAAGAGCAAGAGTAGGCAGATGTTAGGAGGAGCGTCAGACATGCAAAATGCCAATTAGGCACTCGGAATTACCACACGGTGTATGGCCGCTTCAGCTGGAGAAACGTTGCCCTTGCAAATTTAAATAATCCTTAAATGTGATGGTTATAGACTCAATTTAACTCAATTTAAAAAAGGTGTTTTTCAACTATTCATTATTTTAGTAGATTGTTTATTTTGCTGCTCATGTTAATTCTGCTGCTCGTTTCAGTGAATAATACTTAAAAGGGGAAAACTGAAATGTAACACAGGTTGATTTAATGGTAAAATGTTTGTGGTAAATTCAGACTCCGTTTATTTCTCTATTTCCTCTATTGTTTTTACTCTCATAACTACTATGCTACCATGGTTGTCACTGTGTGGTAACCTGCACGCTGTGAGAAAACAGGACTGCATGTCAGATTGTTAACCTGCAAATTACCCCTGCCTAAATTGTTTCCATCCTCCAGCAGCTCTTTGGCCCTCCTAATTAGCACCACAGCTAAGCTGCATGCCTTGGTGGCCTCTGGCACTGGTACATAGACCCCGGTCTGGGATGTGTGTGTGTGTGTGTGTGTGTGTGTGTGTGTGTGTGTGTGTGTGTGTGTGTGTCTGGAAGTGAGCACGCGCGGGCGTGCAGTAGACTGTGGTCTGGGGAATATTGGCTGGGATTGCTTGATGTGGTGGAAAACACCAGTAACATGCTCCTCTGGCACATTGAAATACAGTTGTTCTATTGAGACCTAAGGGTGTATGACATGAGAAGTGCACTGTTTGTGTTTTAGCATGATTGCGACAATTGTTTTGCCAATCCCTAAACGGATGTCTCTTGTCACCAGAGGTGCTAAGTTGCCAGTTTGCAGCATAGCTATTTCTTTTGGTCATATATCTGGTTTCAAAAGAGATGAATCCAAAGAGGAACCTTCCAAATGTTTACCTAATTCCATCCTGATCGATCGTGTTCAGAATTGATCCCAGATGGGCAGAGACAAACACTGCTTGATAAAGATCACTGACCTGACAGATTAGTTAGTTCATTAGGCTGCTGAAAATACCTAACTACTTCCCCCAGGCGCTCATAGATTGGCCGTAGCCAGGATCCCCCAGGAAATCACTTTGCCTTGCAAATGCTGCGGAAATGACTACAACCATGTTAGACATCTAGTAATTTCCTCAGCAACAGGAAGACCCACACATGCACACACAGAAACACCCACACACATGCATGTGAACAGAACTCACATACACACGCAGAGACAAGCGCACGTGCACACGCACCCACACTCACACACATACACTCAGCTGTGGCACAGCTTGTTTGGGGAATCTATGTCTCACTTAAAATGCATAATGATCCTGTGCAAATGTGTCCATAGACAGTCAGGCAGACAAACTGACATACATACATACATACAGACAGACAGACAGACAGACAGACAGACAGACAGGCAGTCAGGCAGGCAGGCAGGCAGACAGACAGAGAGACAGGCAGACAGACAAGCAGACAGGCAGGCAGGCAGACAGACAGACACACAGGCAGACAGACAGGAGGCAGCAGACTGAAACCTGAGAAGAGGTTAGCTCTTTGGCCAATGAGAAGGATTTCCACAGTGCACTCCCTTCAGAAAGGCCAAAGGTTCTCTCTGATCTGTCATGCTGGACGTGTGACGCCTCTTTCTCCCCCTGGCCTCCTTCCTCGCTCCATGTATTAGTGCAGACCACACAGCGTCGTTGGGATGTTCTCTGTTGAAGAAGCTTTTCTTAGAGGGGTAACAGGGAGAGCCGCGGCCTCGTAGATGAAGAACTGCGGCGGGGGGGGGGGGGGGGGGGTAGCCTGTTCCTTTAAGAGACACGGTCCTACTAATTGATACGTGGTGCCATGCAATTTAGCCCTCCACCCCTGTGCTTCTCTGATCTAACACCGTTCATTCCTGTGTGGAGTCTTAAGTGTTGCTACACGGCCGCACACACGCGGGCGCCTTGTATTTGCCCCCTGCACCACCAAGGAGCAGCCAGCCGCTCCAGACCAGCACTTCACCATTCACTTTAATCATATAAAGACTGTAATCTATCGATTCAAGGCTCTAAAATGTTATAGGCACGTTTCAACATGACCTGTTCTTTAATTCAGTCCGTTTATCTGTGTTTGTTGATTTGGTTGGTCACAACTTATTGGGTTAGGTCATTTGTTAATGAAAGATCTGCATCCAAAAACGGAGGATTTGTCAGACTGTATTTGGTCAATATCACATTGTACAGCACCGACACAGACCACTCCTCACTGGGAGACAGCTGTCGACTCCTAACGGAAGGATGAGGAATCGGAATGCCGCCACGTTTGCCAGAGCGCGTGCGTTCAACGACCACCTCTCTCGGAGCGCTCCCCTCGCGTGAGAATCCCGCCGTACCTCCGATTCTTTAGATGGCTGGCAGACGGGCAGACATAAAGAGGACATACCCGGGGAATAATGAGGAACATGCTTGGTAAATGTCAAGAAGCAACATAGGGAGTCCATGGGAGCGCTGTGCCCTGTGTGGCGCCATGGACAGTGACGTTTTGCAGAAAAAAATAAGCATTTTTTTATCAGCCATCTTAAATCAGATGCCTCTACAGATTCACTTTGTTCCAAAGACTATGGACACACACACACACACACACACACACACACACACACACACACACACACACACACACACACACACACACACACACACACACACACACACACACACACACACACACACACACACACAGTGAAACACACACACACAGACAGCTGTGGGTAGTGCAATGTGTTCCTGGTTGCTTTCTTGGCCTCATCTTCAGAGACGTTCATTGCCATTCTAGTTCACTTTGGAGAGGAAGCTTGGAGGCTCCTTGGATCCCCTGATGCACTCACGAAGACAGTCACACGAGCACACACACACACACACACACACACACACACACGCACACACACACACACACTATCTCCTTGTTTACATCTTTGGAAAAAGAAAGAAGGAAAGAATAGCAAACACTGTAAACAACTCAATGTTACGTAGCACATTTGAGGAGGCCACTTGCAAAGCCAGCTAAGTCTTGATTCATACAAACTGAGTTATTCCTCTTGGCTAACACAACGACGCTTCAAGCTAACCTTCCACTTCAACTAATGATGATCAAAACATGCTAAGGCAGTAGATCAATATTCTGCATCCTAAAATATAACACAAAATCAAATTTTCTGAAGAATTAACTTTCTCTGAACAAGAAAAAGATAGACTGGCGACCTGTCCAGGGTGTACCCCGCCTCTCGCCCTGTGTCCGCTGGGATAGGCTCCAGCCCCCCCCCGTGACCCTGTACAGGATAAGTGGTAGAGTTAATGGATGGATGGATGGATGGATGAACAAGAAAAACTCTGTTTTGCAAACGACCTCCTCATTGCACTCAGAGAGCTCATGCGTTCACTTAACCTCAGCTTACAAGAACACAAGAACATTGACGGGCAGCCATGCTTGCGGTTCAGGCTGTCCCAACAGCCCGTCAGCAGAGCCCCGAGGTGAGCTCGATCTAAGGGGTCTCAAACGCTCAACACACTACAGAGCTATGGGGCAAGGAGCCCTGGAACCGTCACAGGAAAGTTTTCCTGAGTGGGTTCGGGTGCAGAAAGTTCCTCCGTGCTAAGAGTATAGGGGCTGACACCGTCGGCTGGTGAGTCACCGCTTACTTTTCCCACAGCTTGGCTTTACGTCTCACACACACACACACACACACACACACACACACACACACACACACACACACACACACACACACACACACACACACACACGGACGCATGTGCGTACACACGCACCCAGTCCCTCACACCTCCCCCTGTGCATTGACCTATACATAGAAGTGTTGGGACCACCTACAGGGGGCCTGGAGCTCTCCTTCTCTCCCCCTCTCACTGGTTCTATTTTTAACTTATTTGATCTCGGATGCGCATTATCCAACTGTATTCTGGTTCCATCCTGGATTCAATACGGTAAACCTAAGTGTGGTAGAGAAGTGTGCTGGAATCATCTCGGCGTTTTGAGATGAGATGAGTGATGGGCTTGAGAAACTTCCTGACAACATCACGGACTGAAAAATACTTTGTCCAAGTCTCTGATTCCAACAGAAGCCTGCACACACCGGGTCAGGGTTCAAATCTCAGCTGAATTCAAGCTTCCACCTTACAGAGTGACTAACCTTGTACCGGTTAAAAGCCCAGCCCCGAGGGCCTCACAGAGACAGTTCAAACACAAAAACCTATTTCCACCGACAAACTGAGTCACGCCAGCAAATAAACGCTCTCCGTGCGGAGAGAGTCTGATGCCGGCTGACGCGGGCTGCGTCAGAACGCGCCACGAGCCAGCGGTGGGTCTCCGGTACCGGACGGACCTGGGTGTGACGCAGGAGGGCCACTGCTCCTGATCAGCGCCACAGTACCAGCAAGGGGAGGGGGGTCATGACATCAGACATAGGACGTGTGAGAGTGTGTGTGTGCGTGTGTGTGTGTGTGATAGAGAGAGAGTGTGTGCGTGTGTATGTGTGTGTTTGTGTGTGTGTGTGTGGCAAGTGGAAGCAGCAGGAGGGCACCCTGGTTTGGGTGATGACGCGGCCTTTCACAAACACTTGTCCTATCTTTACCCTGCCTCCCCTCGGCTGGGTGACAGAGGGTCTATGCTCTTATATAAGGGGTCAGGATTCACAGACCAGCGAGTTCACCCAGAGCCCCCCCGCTGTGTGTGGAAAGGTTAGTCAGTCACGGTGGACTTCAAGCAGATGCTGGTGTCTGAGGACGCTCAACTTGACCATAACATGAAAGGTGAAACATTCACACGAGCTGTGTTCAGAACCACATACTTACATACTATCTACTATGTACTCAGTTATATAGTAATCCAATAGAGTACATACTGTCTACTGAATACTTAAGCCAAAATCCTAAATAGTAATTTTTTTCCTAAACATGCTTACATTTTTTATTATACTCAAGTGGAACATGTTACCAAAACCCTGGCATTTATTTAATTTGGTCAAAGCCAAAAGGACGTTGGTGCATTGCATTTTGGGGAGTGAAGTCTAGCAACATCTCTCGGGTACCCAAAGTTTCCCAAAATTAGTATGTCATCCGGGAACTTTTTCTATAAAAGAATTTCACATATTATGTACCGTTGGCATACTGCATTCAGATTTGTCATAATATTTGGTATGTTAAGGACGCATAATATTCGTTTTCGAACACAACCACGTGACCAAAGTAGGCCCCAAGTAACTTTATGTTGGCATGGTTTAACTATTGTTTGTTTTTTTATAAAGAAGTATCTGCAGAGAGATTGTTCTTCATACAAATCAGTTTCTCTTTGTGAACATTTCAGGCAATATTTGATATTAGTGTACAAGGATCAACCTTATTATATTTGATTGAGTTGGAGTATCACCCAGGCCAGCAGGGGGCGAGAGAGCACCATGAAACAAGTCATCGAAGCCAGCCTGTACCCACACACTTTGTTAACATTCACACACTTGCTAAGAAACACACTCAAAAACACCCACATGCACAAACACACACTATCATTTAACACACACACACACACACACAGGTTGAAACAGACATATGGACAAGCAACTGCTACTCTGTGGTTCTCCACTGCTTCTATTTTCGATCATCGGGTCATTGTACTAACTAGACCATCCAATAAACACACACACAAACACACGCACGCACGCACGCACGCACACACACACACACACACACACACACACACACACACACACACACACACACACACACACACACACACACACAGATTTCTCCAAGCCCTTTGACCCAAAGGGCAAGAACCATGACGATAAGATCTCGTCCCCCATTATGTCCACACGCTAGCACACACATAAACATCTACGTACACAAGTGTACAACGTTATCCTATACTCATCCAAAGAGCCAGGGCCGACGTCACCGTGACGACCCCCCCCCCCCCAAGAGTGACCTGTGGAGCGCTCCAGGCCACAGACCTGGCCCTTCATGTGGTCAATGACATCACCCAGCACTTTCAAGCCTGTGATAAACCACGGGGGGCTCCGCGGCTTACGCACACGGAGCGAAGGGCTTCCCCACTGGCTTGCCGTCACCACACGTTGTTACCGGCGCGGCTCCCCTGGTGGTCGAGGTTTTGGTCCCGCAGAGTTTGGGGCCGCCTGCCAGGTTTTCCCCTGGTCGTTTGTGCGACGCGCTCTCTCCTCGCTCTCTGGTGCTGGGCCTCAGTCACCGCCCTCCCTGGGCGCGTTCCATACGCGTCCCGCTATGAGCACTTTGGAGGAGTTCCACGCAAACTTGCCCCCCCCCCCCCCACGCGTTCACTGTCACCAGCAGGACACCAGTTGGCCTGACCCTATGGATCCCATCGTGATTAAACTCTCACCCAAGAGGACACCTTCGTTCCTATTGACAGGAGTGACCTAATTACTACCCTTTCTTTTTTGTGTGTGTGTGTGTGTGTGTGTCTGTGTGTGTGTGTCTCTGGTTGCCTCTTCTTTCACCACCGGAGCGCCCATTCCCCATGCAGGCAAAGCGGGGGACAGCCACCTGGGGTGGGCAGAGTGGGCTGTCAGAGGGGGGTGAGCTCCAGCACGGCAGCCCCTGTCACCACCTATTGGAGCCGGGCCGGCCCCACGCGGAGACACGAGGCCGGCCCCTCAACATCCGCGGGCCCTTCGGCGGGCTGCTGCTGACGTGGAGCGCACAGGGGTGTGTGATGGCGTGGTGGATGGAGGGAGTGTGTTTGCCCATGGACGTCTTGCAGTCTGGCACGTAGCTAAAACATTGTCCGTGGTAATATGAACGAAAGTGGGGTTCTTAATGCTTGTGCGTGTTCTTCTGCGTACGCGTGTTGCTTTTGCCCCGACCAATGGGGATTTTGAAGTTGAGTTAAAGAAGGGCTGGTGCGTCCACAGGAGTTCCTCTCCTGAGCCGGACTGCACTGTGTGCGCCACATGTTTTCCTCAGTGCTGGCTGTGAGGGAAGGAGGGGGACACCTTGTGGTGGAATTCAGTTCTGCCATATTTTCAGTTAACTACAGCTTACTTTACTTTTTACGATTAAAAGTCTACGCAGGGCATATTTCTTTCAGCATACACCCAGGCATAAGACACGGGCAAAAGCTATACAGTTATAAGCTATAGCTAAACCCATAAATCTTTGGAAATATTTGGCAAGGTGCAGGTATTGTTGATTTTAAGTGCTGTGCATTTGAAAGGTCTACAAGTTTTTCATAAGAGTTTCTAAAAAAAAAAAAAAGTTGAACTTTCAGGCTTTTGCCCAGATCTGCTTGAAATATGAGAATGTGGGACATGGTATTATTGTAGCCAAACAAAAATGTAACTAAATAGAATGTCAGCACAATGGCATCTCTTTTAGAGACAACATTATGATGTCAAAGCAAAAGTAACGGTCTGTGTTGGAGATTTGTGCAGGATAACAATAACAGTAACTTTCTTTTGAACACAAGACATGCAGGGCATGTCATCTTCATGAATCTGCATGACAAGCTTTTCAGTTAAGGAGATAAAACAGTGTGTTTGTAAGGAGTTACGGCCACGATTAAGTCACTGAAGGGGTAGACATTTCAGAATTGGGTTAACTGTTTCTAATAAACTATGCTACGGATTAAGAAATGTAGGTTTACAAAAGTCTAGTATTAAGATCTGCAGCACACCTCAATTGAAGAGCTCTACTGCCATCTAGTTGTAGTCATGTGGTAACATACCTATATTAATGTGGCTGCATGTAAATAGCACTTTAAAGAAGACTAAAAACCTATGATATAAATTACCTCAAAATCATTTCACGCGAGCCCTTATTGAAACTGGGCTAAAGAGTATAATTCTGGGCCCTTAGTAAGGAGAGCAAAAACAAGCATACAATCAATAGAGTACATACTGTCTACTGAATACTCAAACCTAAATCCTAAATTGTAATTTTTCCCCCAAATGGCCTTACATTTTTATTATACTCAACTGGAACATGTAACCAAAACCCTGGCATTTATTTAATTTGGTCAAAGCCAAAAGGAAGTTGGTGCATTGCATTTTGGGAAGTGAAGTCTAGAAACATCTCTCGGGTGCCCAAAGTTTCCCGAAATGAGTATGTCATCCGGAAACTTTTTCCATAAAAGAATTTCACATATTACGTACCGTTGGCATACTGCATAAAGATTTGTCATAATATTTAGTATGTTAAGGACGCATAATATTCGTTTTCGAACACAACTACGTGACCAAAGTGAGCCCCAAGTAACTTTATGTTGGCATGGTTTTACTATTGTTTGTTCTTTTATAAAGAAGTATCTGCAGAGAGATTGTTCTTCATACAAACCAGTTTCTCTTTGAGAACATTTTAGGCAATATTCAAGTACAAGGATCAACCTTATTATATTTGAAAGAAGCATACACACACGGTAGATATATCTAGAGCAAAACAAAAAATATACGGATTTAGTATGTCTGTGTTGCAAGTCAGGTTATCAGCCATTTTGAGGCAGCCGCTTTTTTGCCCTGTCAAAACCGGAAATAATGTGTTACAGTGTTAGGCAAACTTCAGTGGAAATGTGTCATTCGTCCAGGTTTAGTCTGATACCGCTGTCTACTCATACACAAGACTAAATAAGAAAAGACTTTGCTAAAGTCTCCATGACAATGTTTGATCCAAAAGGACCACTGTCTCTGTCAAAAGAAAGTTTCAACGATTCCCTTTGTCCCGTCTTCGAGTTTCAAAGTGCTCTGAAGGAGAGGAAGAGATGTCAAGAGGAGACAGGACATAACAGCATCACTTTATTTACATGAAGAAGTGCTTCCTGCAGGACTCGTCTCCTGTAGGCCCAGTTAAAACTCATCTGTCCAGAACCAGGCCTGCAGAATCTCAAAGTGTTCCAAAACACTGCAGAATGTCCTTACACCATGACTGAAGAAAGACAAATCAGCCCGGAATTCACAGAGTTGGAACAATCGTCAAACGTTTTTGAAACAGGGATAAAACAGTGTTTTAAGCGGAAATGATAGTCACGATAATATTATATATATATATATAATATACTATATATATACTATATATATATATAGTAATGCTTATAGCTTGCTGCAGTATTACAAAAACACACATGTAGAAAAAAACAAATAGAAAGAAGAAAAGAAAAAAAACAGCAAGCACAAATACACCCACACATAAACAAATCAAATCGTAAAAACATGTTGATTTACATTCAAATTTAATTTATTGTTTGTTTAACATCACATCAAAAAATAATAGGCGTATACAATTACAACATAGACTTTATCAATACAGTAGAATATGCGGTTATGAAATGATAATACATCAGGTTGACATAAAGACAGATGAGAGAGCTGTTTTCATCAAAGAAAAGAATGATAACTAAAACATCTTTGTATATCCAGTAGACAGAGGTTAAGTCTAAACAATATATGGTTGTTAAAAGTACTGTTCAAAAAGTTAGTCCATGTTTATGTGAAATAAAATCTTCAGAGGGTAGACTCGAAGAATAGAGAATAAAGACACAGTAGAAGTCCTAGGGCAGCCATTTGCTCTCTACTATCTGACTGTACATTTCAAAGAACCATTAGCTAAGGCATGTTTTCTAAATAAAAGTAATAAAAAAAATATTTTTGCAGCGTTTTTACAATGCACAGCCATCAAGACTAATTTAAGGCAATCACATTCTTTGACACTTTTGCTCACTGCTAACAAATGTTTGGGAAATAACTTTGTGTGTGTTGGACTTTTACTTTAAATTTGATTTAGTAGGAAAGAGCAACAAAGGGATTGAAATTGTCAGATTGTTTTGTATTAATTTGCTAAATTAAATAGCATAGATATATGATAAGGTTTGTGAAACCTCTGAAAGAGCATGTGAAAAAATATTGTTCAAAGCCCTTTTGAGAGGAAGGATTCCCAGTAACCTATAATTAAGACTTTAAATTAAACTAAGGGTGGACCATTTTCATTGTTATCTCTTTCTAACCAAAGAACAAGGAAATATATTCTGTGCCCAACTGGAAGTACACTGGAAGAACACTAATCCTGTTACTCAACTGAATGGGTTTGGCGACTGTACATTTGTGAGCAAATCAAATACAACTGAAATGAAAATAAACATTTCCTATTAATAACATTATTATTAAGTCATATTTTTTTCTATATCAATAAAAAAAAAATGCCTTTATGCTTTTTTAATTTCAAAGTCTCATAAATTCAGGATTTAAAAAAAACATTCCAATCTAGGTAAAAAAAAGACTCAGCAATTTACAGTCCTGTCTGTGGTAGTTCCATAACAGTTGTATCTTCTTAGTAGCAACTGAGTCACAATAGAAACCAAGATAAAGTGTAATGTACATCCTGTTTAAAAAGAGCAATAAACACAGAGATACCTTGGATACCAGACATTTTGTATGATACAAAAGTATTTTGAATTGACAGAATGTGCAAAAGGAAGTAAACTAGTCTCTTTCTCTCTTTGCTCTTACTCACTCGTTTTCTCTTTAAACCTAGTCCACTTTGCTGAACAGAGAACATACCTGTCTGATTGCCAAAACAGCGTGTTAGCATTGAGTTAATTGTATAAGTAACCTAACTTGAAAGGTTCGTTGTAACAGAAAAAGGCATGGAGCACTCAGTCAGTCTCTCATAGGTTCACCAACTGTACTTTACCTCTGGGAGCTCCTCTCCCATTCTCTGGAATGTCTGGACAAGGATAAGGACACAGAGACCTTGGCTAGCTTGGTGAACTTTAGCTAGCAAGCTGGCTAGCTATTCTGACCTCAGCTAGCAAGCTGGCTAGCTAGGCAGGTTACATTTTCTAGCTGGCAGGCTGGCAGTATTGCCTAACTAGCTAAATGCTAAAATTTGATGACGCTAATGTGAGGGATGGAGCGTGGTCTAGGGACGGGGCTTCTACTGCTGTCCTTGATTCCAGCAGGGGTCATGTTCTCCAGGACTTGCCGCTTGCCTTGCTCTTCCTTCATAAAGAGCTCCACCATGATGAGCTTCTCCTTGTGGATCTGAAGGCTTATGTCTTTAGGGATGTCAGGGATCAGCCAGTCCACAATGTCACTCATCAACATCACCACATTCTTTAAATAAGAAAGGTGTAAAAACAAAAGCGGAGCATGTAAGGAAAGCACCAATCACGTAACATGGCTTTCATTATCAAAATGATGAGTGCACACCAATCTGACGGATCATGGTTGAAGCTCACCTGAAAGACAATGACAAAGGCGAGTCGAACAGCCAGGACTGCCCAGAACTCCTTTGAGATCTCATATGGAGTAGCGGACCATGGAGGATCCCTGTAGTCCTTATACCTGCACCAAGCACAGGCTTTACTTCATATTACAAACACCCACAGTGTTTGTGGTGTATCTCAGTGACACTCTAAATCCTCTAGGTTTTCACTTGTTACAGTACATAGCACCCCTGACCTGCATATCTCCACTGCATAGCCCAGGTACAGAGGATCCATGGGTTCCTTCCCTTCCTGGAAGTGGCTGACGTTGAAGTAGGAGAGGGTGTGGTTGACAAAGCCGTGCATGGTGCCGTCGGGACTGTACATGTACTGGTAGACCAACCGCGGGATGAAGTCAGACGTGAAGGAGATCACAAACGCCTGGCGAGAGATGCCGAGGAAGAGGTGTGAGACACTTCAGTTAGCTTGCGAGCTAAAGGCTATTTCTTATCTATCTCATCTATTTCTGCAACCTAATCCTTCACAGCATATTAATAGATAACTATCGGAAGGGTGCCACACTAAAACTATGATAGCACTGCTTTCTATCAAAATTACCCATCTCCGTAGAACAGCAACAAACTTTGGTCCAACACCTCCCTTTAAATCATCTAGATGCGGATCTCGTATTATACCAACAGGAGATTCCAACAGGGAACGAAAAAGCTTCCTGGGGAATTTATGGCCCAGTGGGGCTCTACATTTGACCAAGTATGGTTGCCTCTACTCTGACATACATGCCATTTAGAGGGGAACCTCTTAAAATCAAATTAGGTTGTTTTACTAGTAACCCCTCAAAGTGGTGGCATAAATTCACGTTAGAGGAAGTCTTTAAGGTCCTCATCAGTTTTTTTTTCTTCTTCAAGCAACCAGTTAGAAGCTCAGAGGGTTGTTATTGTAGAGGGGGGATGGGAAGGAATGGGATGACGAAAAAATAGTACTTTGGCAGAACATTAGCCTGCCCCTATCTGAATCCAAACAGTGTCTGGCAGGGGGTTGAGCTTCAGCAAAACTGTTCTCTATCACGTTGACTGCTCTTGCCGGTAAGTGTGGGGTTGCTGTAATTTCAGGAATGACTTACATTTATGATGACGGCCACTTTTGCCACACCGCGGAGGAGGTTGTACCAAATACCTGTATAGCGAAAAAAAACAAATTCTGAAAATTCTGAGCAGGCTTATTTGGCGTTTCATGATAAAAGAGCATGTTTGAGTTGATGTAAGTCCTCCTAAGGAAATAGGAAAGGGTTACAGTAATACAATTTAATTTGCAGTTGAGTAACAGCATAATTCCTGGACATTAATCAGTACATCTCTCGTTCAGTGTTTGGCTAACCCACCGATGTCTTTGGCCCGGGCTGCCACAGGTCTCCTGAGCTCAGCCACAAACTTCTTGGCATCCAGCCGGATCTCAATGATGTTGTTCAGCAGAGCAAACAGCGGAGCCAGAGGAAAGGACGCCACAAATAATGTGACAAAGCCAAACTGGATGACTGCAGGGAGTACAAGATGAGACACCTACAGTAACGTCACAACCCACATATTCTGATGTACTCACATTTCATAAGGCAGCTCATGAGTTCA
Source organism: Galaxias olidus (assembly GCA_026901105.3). Classification (NCBI taxonomy): domain Eukaryota; kingdom Metazoa; phylum Chordata; class Actinopteri; order Galaxiiformes; family Galaxiidae; genus Galaxias; species Galaxias olidus. The sequence goes on from JAPMUY010010570.1 coordinate 110,503, forward strand.
CGGGGCAAATTGGGTGTCAAAGTGATATGGGAAAAAACCATTTACAAGTCTTTTTTAAAAGTTTTCTCATTCGGTACATGGGGAATTTCCATAATTGCTAAGTAAAGCGATAAAACTTTCAGGAGAAAGTTAGCCAGCCAGCTTGGCAGCACGACCATATGGAGCCCCCCTGTCTGACTCCCTGCCGGTCCAAATGAAACGACACCAGACAGCAGGGGGTCAGCTATCCGATCCTGTGCAATGACATTACTCTGCGGCACTAAAACATCCCCCTGTAAACGTCATCACATTTATAGTGCACCCGTAGAACCGTTGGACAACTCCACCTGACACCAGTATAAATACACCTAATAAAAAGGTTTCCCTGTAGGTTCTTTTGACCTCTGAGCCCTAACAACTGGATCATTTATTAGAGCAGCTGATAAGTATTAAGGTGGGTTATGAGCGAGACAGAGGAAAGGGGGGGGGGGGGGGGGGAATAAGAAAAGAGAGGAGAGCGCAGGAGACAAGACATTCATCTTAGTGCCAAAGCATCTGATTTAAGTTCTGTGATCAGGAGATTTTATTGCAGCGAGGATAATAATAATTCATACAAAGTCTAGCTACATTGCTTATCATGTCTGTCTCTTTGTGTAGTACCTGATGAAAACGACCCCAAAGGCCTAGGGTTATGAGTTCATATGGGTTCAGGGGTTATGGTCGCAATGTGCCGGCGGTACATCCTTATCTGCCAAATACTGAGCCAGGTTTAAAACATTTCTGAATGCATGCTTTCATGTGTCTAGAACCCACACGACTATGAAGGCCTTAGGTTTGAGAAACACACATTCACCAGTAGTGATGTGCACACGCAAACACACACATGCCAATAACTATTGGGTTGTGCTTCGGCAGCAGGTGCTCTTTCGGAAAGAGCCTCGGCAGTGGTAATTTAAGACCACTACAAGGTGTAAAGCCTTAAGCGGTATTTACAAGTCTATAGTGTGGGACCGGGGGTGACGACAAAAGAGAAGAAAGGGACAGCACAGACTAGGAAGAGAGGTGAAGAACAAAACAGGACGAGTGACGGGTGGGTAGAATGCAGTAGAGAACGAGGGGGAGGAAGATGGAACAGGGAGGCAGGAGAGGACAGACAGACTAATAGAAACCAGAGGAAAAAAAGAAAGGGAAGAGCAGTCCGAGAATAATCCAGTGACTTAGAGAAGATCCTAAAGTATAGCGGGAGAAACACAAAGACGTGCCCCAGACAGATGATGGCAGCGCAAGGGGGTCGATAAGAAGGAGAGGAAGGGAGAGAGCAGAACTAAGAGGCGTGTGTGGAGACGGGCCAGAGGGAGTAAACCATGCTTGATGAAAGGTCTGGCAGGGAAGCGCACCTGCTGGAGTACAAAGGAAAAGGGGGAAGTTTAAATGTTGGAACCGGCAATAGCTACTTCTAACATGGCTGGTTTTCTACTTTCAATTTAAAACCGCTGGCCAACTTTTCGTTTAGCTATTCTGTTAGTTCTACAGACAATTCCGGTCTAAAACATTTGAATAAAATATAGACGGAATATTTTCCCGCAAGAAGATAGTTATTGTTTCAGACGCAACTAGTTCATTCAATTTACTTTGCCGAATGAAGCATGGAGAGATACATTTGCCAGCTGGCGCTCAGTCCACCAAATCCTCCCAAACATGTTAAATATTTCAGCAACAGTTACATCAAAGTATGGAGGTCCCCAATTAACAGGGCACTGTTGCTTTGTTATGTAATATTTGCAAGAACGTTTTTGGATTTCACTGCTTCAACAAATGCTGTGTAATGTGCACTTTACAGTATGAGCCTGTCCACAACCCTATGTTAAACTGACTCACCACACTTTACAGTATGAGCCTGTCCACAACCCTATGTTAAACTGACTCACCACACTTTACAGTTTGAGCCTGTCCACAACCCTATGTTAAACTGACTCACCACACTTTACAGTTTGAGCCTGTCCACAACCTTATGTTAAATTGACTCACCACACTTTACAGTTTGAGCCTGTCCACAACCCTATGTTAAACTGACTCACCACACTTTGTGGCAATTGTAGTCCTATGCATGTTATCCAAACGTAAAGTTGTAAAACTTCAAAATGCCATCTTTCCCAGCTCTGGAGTGTGATGCTGAACGACTGTTCTATAGAGCCTGACTATTCCTGACCGAGTGTCTATGACGGAACGAAAATGGATGCTGGCGGTGTCCACTTTCCGACACGCAAGTTCTCCCGTGAGAGCAGCCAGGGAACCATACCAAACACAGCGACACAAGGGAACAAGACCCATTGTCGTGAACGGAACGCCTGCCAGCCTGTTGGGGAGGCATTCTCATTGCGTGAGTGTGAGTGTGTGACAGACTCACTCATTTCCATGTACTCGGGGGTGAGGCCCGCAAAGGGTTCCAAGAAGTGGTCGGTCTCGCAGCGCTGCAGCTTCTTCTCCCTCTCCTCCTCCTGGAAGGCACTGCGCTTGGACTTGATGTACCTGATCAGCTTCTTCAGCTTGCTGCGGTGGCACCAGGACGGGAGTGCCGTCAGAGAGAGAGAGACACACACACGGAGGAGCACAAACACACACGGAGGGGAGAGACGGATGGTTCAGAGCTCTAATGACATTGTCTCCTCACCACAGGTTGATACGTTGTGGGGGGAAACGACTCACCCTTTGTAGTCGGGCACATAAATGAATCAACTGTGTGGGAATGAATTTGACATTAAAGGGTATACGTGTAGGGTTAAGCCCTTGTTGTACAGGGCAGTGTTTTTTTTATGGTTGTCTTATTTTTGTTCTGTCTTGATCTGTTTAGCTCTGCTAACATGTCCTCTTAAAAGTTGCCCTATATATCGTTCCCCGGGTATGTTTTTTTTTAAGAGTATTCGTAAATAAACTCACGGAAAGCACGTTTATGGATGTGTGTGTACACTCACGGTATGCCAATCTCAAAGAGGTTGTTCTGAATCAGCTGTTTCCCTAGCATGGTTATACTGAGCTGGATGCAGAGCTCCATTAGACAGCCTCCATGGGCACACTGCGGGAAACACAGGACCAGTTAGCCGCAAGGGAAAGCTGAAGCAACCGAAAAACAGAGGTCTGCTTAACACAGAAGATAAAAAGAACTCGTACTTCCCAAAATAGGAGCTGTAGCCGTAATGTAAATACACGCTGATAGGTTTGCGACACAGTCAGATTCAGGTGTCTAGGCTATCTAGGTTAGCTATGAGTGTTTAATTCATAAAAACATCTGCAGTCCATCGTGTCTTTTAGGCACACGGCAATGTGCCTAATCAACATCAAACAGCTGTATTATGCAATCCAATGTAATGTATTAAAATTTTAAATATATACACCACAAATAATTTATGATTGTGCTTCTTGTGTCTTAAATGACTCCTCATTATTGCATCAGAGATTCCATATTCTGCAGATGAACGCTGAAATATATTTAAAAAATATTTGGAAGGAAGGAGTTCAGTTCTTACTTCCTCCATGCGGTAGGACTCGAACACGTACAAGTAACTTCCTGGTCGACCTACAAGCCTGTAGAAGCAGAATAAAACAGTGTGTTATGGACTAAATACTAAAGGCAAGTTAAAAACCTCATATTGTCCTTGTTTGTCTCCAAACATTGTGTTTTTGGTGGTTAATACACAAGATGTATTAACATTACATTATGCATTATGTAACAATTCTGCCATTCGGCTTATATAGTACTTCACTGTAGGGCGATGGAAACGTAAAGTACATAAAGTAAAGTGTAGTTCATGTTCTTACGTAAGAGCTCTTTGCTTTATCACTGAGGCAAAGGACAGGTCACTAACGGTCTGTAGTATGTGCTTCAGTCCAGTTTAGTCTACAGACTGCATGAGCAATAAAGTCTGGCCACACTCGTAACTTCACATTTGTTATTAGTGAGAGCACTAGAAAGTTAACTCTTGTATTGCTTCCGCATTACAAAACAACAGCTTGGGTTCTCTCCGTCATTCAGATGAATATGATTTTGAATATGTTTGCATATCACATACTTGATGCTTGTATATCATAATACTTGATGCTTGTATATTATATACTTGACCATGTTGCTAGTTTTTGTCAAGCAAATGCATTTGTTGGATTAAGACAAATACTTCATTGGAAGTTTGTGAAGTGTGTCTTCAATTTAGCTTAGCTAATACAGTTAGCATGGAGTAAAGACTCTTGGAAGATGAATTGACTGGTTGAAGTTGCTACGATAACAATCAGCATGGTGCTCCCCAACCAATCGGCCACGAAGCTTAAAATCTAAGCGCCTGGAAATCATCCCAAAGCGTGTTTGGCTTGACGGTTTGGCAGCCTCCGCCTAGTGGATAGGAACCAGTGGACTGGACAGTTTGAACAGAGACGGTGAGCGCAGTCTTTTTTAGAGGACGGTGTACAGGTTCAATGATTTTCAGGTTTAAAGTTCTTTGCAGCCCAAAGCCTTTGGTTCCAGAGGTTTAGCACGGAAGAAGGAGATAAAAGGGAGTCCCTGTTTGGAACTGATTTCATCTCTAAAATGGCATTACAGAATACAGAATGCTTTGAATTTTCTTATCAAAGGTTTGTATTTTTACCAACAAATAACAATAGTCATACTCATGTAGAATAGAGGTTTGCTGTCACATGGCCTACTGATGTTTGAGGACTACACCATAGGCTTAGCCTAAATAGCTCATATAACAATGGAGTTAAGGTCAGTTACTGATACTGTATATTATTTTTGCTTGGTTCAAGATGAAAAAGAAAAAGAAAAACACAGCATGGCAGCTGGTTAATAATGGGGTTCACATAATAATACTGCAAACGTCTGAATTATCCAAGCAGTTGGATAGAATGTTTGTATCAAATAAAAAAGTTTTATTTAGTAACCAAACTCAGAATTTTGTAGTATCAAGGCCATCCTTTGTTTTTACTGATAGGACTGTCAGATTGCGGGAAATGGCACGTTCCAGCTGGCGGCTTTGTACTTTCCACATCTTCTACATGAGACCAGGGTTCCTGGTTAGAAACCTATTTATATTTTATGCATTGTTATGTTACATATTTAACATATTAGTTTATTTGTTTTTTTTTTGGTGTGGAGAAACTGACCTGCCTCTGAAGAAAGCAATGTAAATGATAGGGGTGAAGGCGTTCACAAATTTCAGGATGAAGGTCTTGAAGATGAGCCTCTCCTCAAAGCTCTTGTCTGTCTTTGGAACCTCTGAGAGAACATAAAAAGCACTCTTAACGCTCAGAACACAACATTAAAAGACATTCAAACCCGCTTTAACGTTCAACACACAGGCCCTGCGCTCTAAGGTATTACACTGACTGAACAGTTTCTGGCAGCATTTACCCTTTTGCCTAAGACGGTTATGAGCTATAAGATAGAGTTCCCCCCACCAACACCCACACAGCCCCGCCCTGAGCTGACCTAAGACGGTTATGAGCTATAAGCTAGAGTTCCCCCACCAACACCCACACAGCCCCGCCCTGAGCTGACCTAAGACGGTTATGAGCTATAAGCTAGAGTTCCCCCACCAACACCCACACAGCCCCGCCCTGAGCTGACCTAAGACGGTTATGAGCTATAAGCTAGAGTTCCCCCCACCAACACCCACACAGCCCCGCCTGGAGCTGAGCTGAGCTAAAGCTAGAGTTTGATGAGCTATAAGCTAGAGTTCCCCCACCAACACCCACACAGCCCCGCCCTGAGCTGACCTAAGACGGTGAGCCAGCGGGCCACGGCCGCGTAGACCTCGTCCAGGATGAGGATGACCACCAGGTTGATGATGGCGGCGGTGGTCTTGACTGTCAGCTTGACGTTGGAGCGCGTCACCGGGTTGGTGCTCATGCTCAGAGCTGCCTTGGTGGAGATCCGGTAGAGGATGACCCCAAATACTATGGCGAACGTCACCCCGATCTGAGAAGGGCAACGATAAAGAAATGGAGGTTGTTGAGGAGTACGGCTGGGCTTGGACGGACGTCCACACTAACACTTCAAGTGATAATACCCCTCAGGTACGCCGCAAATGTGTTGACTCACATGACATGTTGAGAATACTTCAATGCCGGGTGTGGATGCATTCTTGGCGCGGTACCTTACCCGACAGCCTAAGGACGGTCTCCGCTACCGTTTAGCACCTGTTCTGACTCTCACCATTAGAAGCATCATGACGATGTTGGCCATGTAGGCTGGGAAGCGGTCTCGACACGTCAGCTTCTCTTTCTCCGTCTGAAAGTGGGGGGGGGGGGGGGTGATGAAGTGTTAAAAAGAGGACCAGGGAGGTGGACGGTCACTGCATGTTTACCGCACGTTGGGATAGAAAAACAGAAACCAGGCAGGAGATGAGAAGGTGGGTTTGGATGCGGACACAACCATCACACAAACGGAGCACCCCGCTGAACACCGAGTCACTGGAGGATGACGTCCCCGAAAGGTCCTTCATTCACGGCCTGCTGTCATTCCTCACTCTTTGTGCAGTGAAACTTTGTCAATGTGGAGGAGAAGTCGAGGCTTTAAAGCTCCGAGAGCATTAAAAAGGGCTTCAGGCACACTCGTAGGTGCACTGCGTTACACAGGAGACAGTGGGTCAGATAGATACGTGAAGTCCTTACAGAACGGACTCAGTCTGCATGTCATATTATTTTTGCCAATTTGGTAGCCAATTTAGAATATAGAAGCGTGTACAATTTGCAAACAAAAGCAAATGAAAGTATTTGTAAACCTCTGATATAAGATCTGACCCAGGTCTGACTGTCTATTCAGTCCCACTCAACATGCTGACTGCCAGGCTTGGGATTGATTCCATTTCACTCCCAGTTCTGAGGACGGAAAGGTAAGCTAAGTCGGGGGGGTTTTCCCAGTGCGTTTTGATCAAACCCGTGTTGAGCCTAGATTGGCTTTCCTCCCACGGCGTGCCGAAACATCACAGTACAAAGTAAACCATGCACCGACGTACAAAACCATCGATTGTGCTACAATGCATTTAAAACCACGTCACACAAAGAGCATAGTCAAGGACAGAGAAAGGGTCAGACAGGTCTGGAAACACGTCAAGGTGCACCAGCTCCAGTGCAGTCTCCAGGGGGATGTGGCGACGGGGATGCAGGTGGATGTTCATCAAACGAAAAACACTGGACTTCCACGACTAAATGGATTACCTCTCTGACTGACTGAGTTGTGGCTAGCAACAATTATTTGACCAGTTTCCCATTACTCATAATATCTAAAACCCTTAATTCAAACTTAAATAACATCTATCAATAACCTACCTGATCTACCTATAAAAAATAGCGCATCTGCACGCTATTAAAAACGAGGTATGTGGAAGGCCGTGTCTCTAAGTGTGGTCTTTGTAGACATGTACAGTTTAAGGCGGGCCTACTGGAGGTGGTGGTGAGGGTGCAGGTATATGGAGAGCTGTTGGGGAGGAGTGGAGAAGGCAGGCAGTGGACGAGAGGGTTGCAGAGAGACTCAAAGTACCAGTTTGAACCCCGCCATGGCTGTCTGAACTGTCTGCCTCCATTTGTTTGCCGGCTCCTCTGCCTGCTCTGTAGGCTTCTAGCCAGCGTAGGGACACAGATAAATAGAGACACACGGACAGACACACAGACACACACACACACACACACACAAACACAAACACACCGTACATACAGGAAACCTGGACAGTGTAGAACACTTAAAACACATGTCTAGACCAGCGTCCGGCGGTTTGGCAGAGGTGTTACCAAACACAATTCTGCATTAGTCAACACAAAAGTCAAACATGATTATCAATCCCAGATAAATAGATACAAATAGTATGTATATATATGTATATGTATTCCACATTGAAATCGTTTCAAATTCTATTTAGGGATTGATTGAAAAGATCAAGATCAATATCCCCATACATGTTAGACCTGCCTACCTGCTACTTCAGGCAGCCCAAATGCAAAAGGACTATTAGTAATATGTATGAAAATAAATTATGAAATCGGAAAGAAATGGCCACACGACCAAAACATTGCAGGCAACGTCGAGTCTGTATCTCACACATCAAGCCTGAGAAATCAAAAAAAGTGAACAGCATCGGAGAACCCCCCCCCCCCCTCCAGTAAAATCAAAAATGGCCTCTGAAGGGCCGGTCAGGTACCTTCTGTGAGTTCTTCTGCTCCTTCTTCAGGGACTTCTGCATGAGGCGGAACTCGTACTCGGCTCTCGGGTGGTCCTGAGTGAGGGAGGGGCACAGTGAGAGGGAGCCGGTCCACCCGTCCACCAGGGCTCGGGCAGAGGCTTTCAGTGGCCATTCACGTTCAGGGTGGCAGTGGATGCAGTGCTCATGCCCCGTATCATCACTCCCCCCCCCCACCCACCCACACACACACACACACACACACACACTAAAGCCTGGGCTCCCATGTACTCACAGCCACCCCATGGGACTGGATAGGTGTAAACGTGATTGGAAAAAAAAACAAAAAACAAACACGTGCCAATTGGAATGGGGTTCAAACATACTGCTGACACCTATCCCATCGCCGTGAGATCCTCACGGAAATAGCTGGAGGGGGTGATTGGGGACACAGTGGAGGGAAAGGACCAGGGCAGAGGCGGGCGGGGAGGTGAGACCGGACACGTGGTGACAGGCACGGTGAGATGCAGCTAAGGGGGAGAAGCAGTGAGGCAGAGTGCGGTGAGGACCGTGAGGATTGTGGAACCAGCAGCGACAGTAGAACGGTGATAGGAGGGATGTCGGAAAAGGAGGCAGAGGCAGAGGTGTGGAGGGGGGGGGGGAGTGTGTGTGTGTGTGAGAGTGTGTGTGTGTGTGTGTGTGACCGCATTAGAGGGGTGGCCTTTAAGAGGAGAAAAGGAGCGTCTGCGTAAAAGAAAAGGATCCAAACCTTCAGCTCTTCCTGTGAAAATAAACCCACGAGGGAGAGAGGAGAACAATGGCGTTACCAAAAACAACCGACCACAGCACAACCTTGACTAGTGGAGCGGGATGGAGTGGACATGGCACTACGGGGAGGTAGGCGGTCGACTCAAACAATGGAGTGGGTCGTCGTGTCACTCAACAGACCGACCTCAGGCTAGTGGGTGGCTCGACGCCTGAACAGGTGTCTCCACCTCATTGTTATGATCGTTGCCGTGGGAATGGGGGTAAGGCACAGTATCGTGAGGTACCAGACATACGAAAGCAGGACATTCCTTCATGTAAAAACGGGTTAGCCCTGAAGCCTTTTTGCACACGCAGTATAGGCACTTAAACTGGCACAGCATTATGAAAGTTATCTGCTGCAGTGCATGCTTAAACGATCAATAAAATGCAGTCTACATGTGTTGAGATGCTGTAGATCAAGTTTTTTTTCACTCGTCACTCACTCACTCACTCACTCACTCACTCACTCACTCACTCACTCACTCACTCACTCACTCACTCACTCACTCACTCATTGATCCATTCTGCAAGTACTTGCAAATAACTGAACGGACAAAGCCATGAAACTAGGAGAAACAGTTTCGACGGGGTTAAACTGACCTCCTCCTCCTCGAAGCCGGTCAGGTCCCACTCGTAGTTGAGTCTCATCTGTCTCCTCTTCCAGTGCTCCATGAACATGGCAGCTGAAGGCGGGACACATTCACACACATCACGCAGCGTCAGCCATAGCCGGGGCATCACATCAGAACAGAACAGGCGTCGCTAGTGTTGCCATTGGCCACTCGTGTTGTTTTCGTGGTTAGCCATGTTCCTTTCACTCTGTCAGAGGCAGGCAGCGGACCCTGAACACATGCCTTCACCATTCGACCAAGACCGAGGATCTTCCCTTTCAGTTTCTAATCTCATCAGAAGGCCACTGTTTGGCCCACAGCGCCCACAGCGAGGTGGCACTGATGAAGCACTGAATTATCATGTCCTATCTATTTTGCCTCCACACCGGCACAAACGGATTAAAATCATTTGCACGGGCACGTTATGAATTCCACCTGCGCAAGAGGAGAGATAATGAAGGCCCATTAGGCCGCGGTGATATGGAGAGAAAATGAGTTTTCAGCTCACCTGACGCTCCCTATTACAGTCCCATAATCATCTGGCCCACATGATGTAGCGCAAAGGTGCTATAATTAGAATGGGAATGATCAATCATTAAAGGGCTAATTAGCGCAATTGTCAATGACCACGCGTGACAGATGAGGGGCTAAATTAGGCTTTAAATGAGGAACGGGTGTTACACGGGTGATTTGGTTTCAAGGTGTGACCGAAAAAAAGGGGTGGACGCGGGGCCTCGGAAAGTGACTCGAAATGCAAATGAGACTTCTGAGGAGCGCTTCATTTAGTCTAGCCCGCAGGACGGTGCAGCCGATTGCCCCTCGTCCTGATTTACATCAACTCCCAAGAGGAGGAGCAGATCTATAACCGCATCAAATCAAACATCCCTCCAAACGCAAGCAATTTCGTCTTTCTTGTTTTTATTTTTCATAAATATTTAATACAGTCGAAAAGATTTACATTAACTCAAAGAAGAGGAGCAGATCTATACCACGCCAAATCAAACATCCCTCCAAAAGCAAGCAATTTAGTTTTTTGGTTTTTCTAATTTTATAAATTTTTAACATCTAATTTAAAACAGTCGAAAGGAGTTACATCAACTCCAAGAAGAGGAGC
>JAPMUY010010574.1:0-2500 GCA_026901105.3 Galaxias olidus
TCTCTAGAACACTGTTGACTTTGAGCAATCTAGAACATTGTTGACTTTGAGCTCTCTAGAACACTGTTGACTTTGAGCAATCTAGAACATTGTTGACTTTGAGCTCTCTAGAACACTGTTGACTTTGAGCTCTCTAGAACACTGTTGACGTTGAGCTCTCTAGAACACTGTTGACTTTGAGCAATCTAGAACACTGATTTTCGGCTCTCTAGCACACTGTTGACTCAGTTTCTGTAATGAATCTCAAAAACAGAGCTAGCATCTTTTCACCTCCAGCTTTCCTCACATCCAGCGGAGGATGTTTGACTCAGCAACATCTGAGAGTAAACAAGGGAGAAATACCCCCCCATACACACACACCCTCACACACACACACACACACACACACACACACACACACACACACACACACACACACACACACACACACACACACACACACACACACACACACACACAACACACACACACACACACACACACACGCCTGCAGCGCTCTGCTTACTAAGCACTGGCATGGAGAGAGCTGCGTCCAGACCAGGACTCTGCTCAGCTCCCCTCCTCCCCAGCCAGTGTGACTGAAGACCAAATCCCACAAACAGAGTCCACTTCTGGAAACATGGAGAAAAACTTTTTCTGCGTAGCGAGTGGTTAAGCTCGTCCAATCGGGTCTTTGAGGCTGGGCCTAATGGGAGGTGCTCCTTACAAACAGGAAGTACGGGTCGACACACACAGGAAGTAGTAGCGCTACAAGCCAAACCTGGTCGTCACGGTGACGGTACTCTGTTGAGAATCCTGTATGTGTGTGTGTGTGTGTGCGTGTGTGTGCGTGTGCGTGCATGTGCGTGCATGCGTGTGTGCGTGTGTGTGTGTGTGCGCGTCTAAAGAGCTTAGGAGATAGCCATGCTCCATGCTGTAAGCCTTAAGATCTGGTGGGTGTGTGTGTGTGTGTGTGTGTGTGTGTGTATGCCTTCAGCATGGTACAAGGGTTGGCCCAGTGTGTGTGTGTGTGTGTGTGTGTGTGTGTGTGTGTGTGTGTGTGTGTGTGTGTGTGGGGCTGAGACAGGTGGTGTCTCCTGGGGTGTTTGGGGTCCAGGTCAGCAAGCTCAAGATGACACGCAAGTGCTAATGGCAGGGCTAAGAGCACACACACACACACACACACACACACACACACATATACACAGACACACTTACATACACACACATGCAGACAGACAGACAGACAGACACACACACACATACACACATAGAGAGACGCAGACACACACACACACACACACATACACACACAGAGACAGACAAACAGGCAGCTACACAGGCATGTACACAGACACTGAGACTCAAATTCACACACACGCACACACACACACACATACAGACAGAAACAGACAGTCAGACAAATGCAAATACACACATCGATGCACACAGACAGACAGGACGCTACACAGGCACATACACACACACACACACACACACACACACACACACACACACACACACACACACAGACAAACGCATTGACACACACACACACAGAAAACAGACAAGCAGGCAGCTACACAGGCACACACACACACACACACACACACACACACACACACACACACACACACACACAGAGCTACTAGGAGGGCAGAGAGAGTAGACAGGGCTGAACTGAAGTGACAGTGGGGAGTCCAGCAGACCAGAGGATCTCAGAGTGAAGGGATAATGTCCTCTCCTCACCCCTTGTTCTCTCCTCTCTTTCCTCATCCCTCTCTCCGGACTCTGCAGGGAAAAACCACTTGACCTGCTGCAATCAGGGGCAAATGTCAGACACACACTGTCTCTCTGTTCTCTCTGTCTTTTCTCTCTCTCTCTCTACTTCTCTCTCTCTGTCTGTCTGTCTGTCACTGTCTGTCTGTCTGTCTGTCTGTCTGTCTGTCTGTCTGTCAGTCTGTCTGTCTGTCTGTCTGTCTGTCTGTCTCCAGGGTATGTCTGTCTGTCTGTCTGTCTGTCTATCTGTCTGTCTCCGGGGTGTAATTGTGTCTGTCTGTCAGTCTGTCTGTCTGTTTATCTCCAGGGTATAACTATGTCTGTCTGTCTCTGTCTGTCTGTCTCTCAGTCTGTCTGTCTGTCTGTCTGTCTGTCTTTCTCCAGGGTATAACTGTCTGTCTGTCTGTCTGTCTCTCTCCAGGGTATAACTGTCTGTCTGTCTCTCTCCAGGGTATAACTGTCTGTCTGTCTGTCTCCAGGGTATAACTGCATCCAGCTCATGGCTGTTATGGAGCATGCTTACTATGCCAGCTTTGGATACCAGGTCACCAACTTCTTCGCTGCGTCCAGGTGAGAATCTACACTGGCACAAAAATGATCTTTTCCCCAGAGCCAGTTTCTAAAAACACAGGATATAATATTACACTATCCAAAAAAACAATAATCCAAAGGGAGCACCTTTATAAAATTATATTTTAGTATTTTGAAGGGATTTTGGTTGACATACCTTCTAGCTCTTGCT
>JAPMUY010010574.1:10000-12027 GCA_026901105.3 Galaxias olidus
CCACGCCTCCAGCAACACGGCGGACGGGCTTAACCGATTGGACGGGACGGACTCCTGCTACTTTCACTCAGGGGTCAAAGGGGAGCATTCTCAGTGGGGCTCTCGGATCTTCAACTACAGCAGGTGACACACACACTCACACACACACACACACACACACACACACACACAGACATACCACCACACACACACTCACTCACTCACACAAACACACACACACACACACACACGCACACACACACACACGCGCACGCACACACACACACACACACACACACACTCACACACACACACACTCTACCACCACACTCACTCACTCACTCACTCAAACACACACACAAAAACACACACAAACCACCACATACACACACACACACACACACACACACACACACACACACACTCTAAGACCACGTACACGCACACTCTACCACCACCTACACACGCTCACATACACACACACACACACACACACACACACACAGACATACCACCACTCTAACACACACACACACACACACACACACACACACACACACTAAAACCTTCTCTCAAGTACACAGTGGGGTGGTTCCATTAAGAGAGGAGGAGCGCTAAACTGATCAACGTACTGATCAGACCGCCTCAATGGCACCAGATGTAACATGTAATCTAATGTTCAGCTAAAGTCATTACTTCTCAAACCCTCCAAAATGTTATCCAATCCTCTAGTCCAAAACCACCTGAAACAGATCCTAATCAAACCATATAGAAAAGGCACAAAAGAGGAATGTAGGTTTTCATGCAATAACTGGTGGGCGGGCAGCTGGGTCTATATTTTGATAACTTTATGAACCAGCAGGAAAATGTGCTTAACGTAATTCACAAAACATAACTTCATAAAGGGATAAAAATCATTATCATGAATCATAAAGGATAAATCCGCGGCTGGTCATCGTGTCTTAGACAGTTTTAGTTTTATATGGAGATGTATATTTACACAGGTTTTGTTAAGGATAGAGAATGTCAGTGAACAGTTTCAGTTTTATATGGAGATGTATATTTACACAGGTTTTGTTAAGGAAAGAGTATGTCAGTGAACAGTTTTAGTTTTATATGGAGATGTATATTTACACAGGTTTTTGTTAAGGATAGAGTATGTCAGTGAACAGTTTCAGTTTTACATGGAGATGTATATTTACACAGGTTTTGTTAAGGATAGAGTATGTCAGTGAACAGTTTTAGTTTTACATGGAGATGTATATTTACAAAGGTTTTGTTAAGGATAGAGTATGTCAGTGAACAGTTTCAGTTTTATATGGAGATGTATATTTACACAGGTTTTGTTAAGGATAGAGTATGTCAGTGAACAGTTTCAGTTTTATATGGAGATGTATATTTACACAGGTTTTGTTAGGATAGAGTATGTCAGTGAACAGGTTTTATATGGAGATGTATATTTACACAGGTTTTGTTAAGGATAGAGTATGTCAGTGAACAGTTTCAGTTTTACGTGGAGATGTATATTTACACAAGTTTTGTTAAGGATAGAGTATGTCAGTGAACAGTTTCAGTTTTACGTGGAGATGTATATTTACACAAGTTTTGTTAAGGATAGAGTATGTCAGTGAACAGTACTATAATATATATAATACTGTATATTGAAACAGTTTTAGTTGAGTATAGAGATATATGGAAACATTTTTATTATAGTATATAGATGTATTTTAAAGGTTTTAGTTGGATATAGGGATGTATCTTTAAATTGTTTTAGTAGAGTATAGAGATAAACCATATTTTAACAGTTTTAGTAGAGTATAGAGATGTATTTTAACAGTTTCAGTACAGTATAGAGATGTATTTTAACAGTTTTAGGTGAGTACAGAGATGTATTTAAACTGTTTTAGTTGAGTATAGAGATATCTTTCAACAGTTTTAGTTGAGTAGAGTTTTAGTATAGTGTAGAGATATATTTTAACAGTTTTAGTAGAGTAGAGAGTTTTAGTAGAGAATAGATATATATTTTAACAGTTTTAGTAGAGTATGTA
>JAPMUY010010576.1:0-119233 GCA_026901105.3 Galaxias olidus
ACTTGTTGCACTTCTGTCAATCGCTCTTCTTTACTAACTTCCAGTTTGCCTCAGACAACCCCTTGACCAGCTCCATGTTTTTACAATCTCAAGACTTTGCAGACAGCTAGGAACCGTCCATCGCTGCTAGCAGCTTTAATTAAGGTTCCTAGCCTGAAAGGCGTAGAACCTTATAGTGATTGTACCGGTTTATTGTACTTCTCTATTATTAAGGTTCCTAGCCTGAAAGGCGTAGAACCTTATAGTTATTGTACCGGTTTATTGTACTTCTCTATTATTATTATTATTATTATTATTATTATTATTATTAATGTTTTCCTGCTGTCGCTCAATTTCCCGTGAGCTGCTGTATGTCAGACACTTCAAACTTTGCAGGCTGGTTGGTACCGCTAACCGCTCCTCCTTGGTGGCTCTATAACAAGTGATCCAAATTTCAAACTTTGAAAGGCCATATCTCACACACCATGTAACATAGAGTCACCAAATTTGGGTCACAGGTCCATCTCCACATGATGAACAAAAAAGCCTCTTGGACCCCTAAGGTCCGTCTGGGTAGATTTTCCGCCATTTTGGATTTTGTGAAAAACACTTAAATGAATAGAACTTTTGATCTGTTTGTCCAATCTGCACCAAACATGGTATGTACGATCAATGGACCACGATATGCAAATGGTGTATAAAGCAGCCCTACTGGCCAAAGTACGTGACCGCTACGAGCCAATGAAATTTGAAGAAGGCGTGGCTTCACACATAAATGTTTATAATTCAGTCAAACTCAGTCCAACCCTCATGAAACGTTATACCCCACCTCAAGATGCCTCATGGATCATATTGACCTAGCCATTCTCACATCCTCCTTTAGGGGGCGCTATAAAGGCCACATATTAATATCTCTTGATGGGAATCACCAAATAGCATGAAACTTCACACATACGGTCTAGGGTAGAGTCTAAGTCAACAACTAAAAGATGATTGTGATTGGACCAATGGTTGGTCTCGTGGGAGTGGCTTATCACATAAATGCCTCTAACTCGGTCAAACTCAGTCCAATCCACAGGAAATTCCTCACACTGCTTCTTGAGGCTTATTTGGTCACGTCCGCAAATTCTCTTTCAAATCTGCCTTTAGGGGGCGCTATAGAGGCCACATATTGATCACTATGGATGGGAAAATGCCATAATAGTCAGCAATTGGCATAGCCAGAGACTTCAAACTTTGCAGGCTGGTTGGTACCGGAATCTCCCAAACCAAAAATTAGCCAAGTTGACCTCTTGGTGGTGCCATTATAGGTGATCCAATTTGCACACTCTGAAAGGCCACATCTTCAATATAATTTTATCTAGAGTCACCAAACTCCAAACTGTATATATATATATACAGTACTGTGCATAAGTTTTAGGCAGGGTATGCTGTTTTAAAGGCAAAGGGTGGTCACACCAAATGTTGATTTGATACAGCTTTTCCCTCACTTTGTATTTTATGAATTGATAAAAAAATAAACAATTAACATTTATCCTTTTATGTAGTTTTTTTTCTAACTTTAAAGACATCACACCTGCCTAAAACTTGTGCACAGTACTGTACATATACCGTAAGTTTAGGCTTTATTTTTTATCGCACACTGTTAACTTGTGATCGTTCTGTGGTAGGCCTACTTTCTATTTGCCAATAGGCCCCGATATACATATATTTTAGAACAGCAACACAAATAATAATCAAATAAACCATAAACCACGCACACAATATTTGTTCAATTTATTTATTCTAGTCTCAAATGGTCAAACAACAAGCCTCAATACTCACGGCTTGCATTCCCAGCTCAAAATAAAATTCCCATATTCAAAGCGGACGAAATAAAATGGTATGTTTCACAAAATGCTCAGCAATGAACGTTATTTAAGTTTAAAGTAACAACATAGTTCCCGTACTGTTTGTGTCCGAGCCGCCCTCCAGATCAGCCGAGCAAACAGTACGTTTTGTTCAAGCTGGTATCGCTGTTGTGACTTTAGCTAGCCAGTATGCCAAGTTTACCTAGCTAACAACTACAAGTACAACGACTTAAGTCGAGCGCTTAGCAAACATTCATTACCAGTTTAGTCACCACAGTTTCCTCCAGAACCAAAACGTGGGAATTTAGCATACCAGAGGCACCCCTTAAAAATAATTTTTCTTCATTATGAAACAAGAATTTCCTAGAGAATCCTATCCCTCAATGGCCCATCCTACACATGCCCGACTTGAGATATTGAGCCTGAGCAAGGCAGTGTTTCATGAATCATGTGTATGTGTTGTGCATATTTTTGGAAACCTGCCTTGCTCAGGCTCAATATCTCATTAAACATACTTCATTATGAAACAAACTTAAAGGGCAGCACGGTGGCTCAGTGGGTAGCACTGTTGCCTCACAGCAAGAAGGTCCTGGGTTCAATCCCCACCTGTCCCAAGGGTCTTTCTGTGTGGAGTTTGTGTGTTCTCCCCGTGTTTGCGTGGGTTTCCTCAGGCTACGCCGGTTTCCTCCCACAGTCAAAAAACATGCAGGTTAATTGGTGACTCTAAATTGTCCGTAGCTGTGAATGTGAGTGTGAGTTGTTGTCTGTTCCTATGTGTCGGCCCTGTGATAGACTGGCGACCTGTCCAGGGTGTACCCCGCCTCTCGCCCTGTGTTGGCTGGGATGGCCCTGCATAGGGTATAGCTGTATAGATGGATGAAACATACTTAGGAAACAATACAGATTTAAAGGTGCAGTATGTAGTTCTAGAGAATTGGGGAAAAAATAACAAGAATTTCCTAGAGAATCCTATCCCTCAATGGCCCATCCTACACATGCCCGACTTGAGATATTGAGCCTGAGCAAGGCAGGTTTCCAAAAATATGCATACACATGATTCATGAAACACATGAACTACATACTGCACCTTTAAATCTGAAAGTAGTTACCGCGAATAGTAGTGAAATTGCGGTAGTAGTCCCAACACTGGTTCCAACAATGCTTTTATACAGACAGGGGATTTGTAATTGTCATCATGCCCTCTAAAAGAACTCTCTTGCATTCCCAGATAAGATGTTGCATCTCTGGGAAGGATTAACGCATCTGTTTCGTCTCATTTTACTTTAGGGTTCATTGTCTGGCCAACAATACTTTAGGGTTCATTGTCTGGCCAACAATACAATTAGTTAGTCGTCCCATTAGCCAAGAATACCTCTTGTACCAGAGGTAGGTCTTGAAGGTCTTGTACCAGACCTTTTTTCAGCTTTGAATCTTTGTTGTGACCAGGTCCAGCATTTTTTATCATCTGTGGAGTTTGACGTCCAGCAGTCTTGATATCACCACTGCTGCATAATCAAAACTGTGGAATGGCTATGACAACAAATAATTCACAAGCTGTTCTTCCCCATCCCACTCCATTCCTGCCATTAGCAACAGTCCTTCGGCTTCAGGGCTGCTAATGCTAAAACAAGCTACCTGTTGTCTAACAAAGTATATAGCTAGCTACTGCTCAATAAAAAAAATAAAAAAGGTAACCGTAAATCAGAAAAATCTATGGACCAGCTTGCTCTAGTGTAAAGGCCTAAATAAAAACATTTTTTATGAGCTATATTGAAATTATATTGATTCTATCTATCTATTGCTTTACCACCAGTTCGTCACAAGTCTCATAAAAAGTGGTAAAGAATTGAAGATTAAATTATTTTTTGACTGAGATCCCACCCTAAGGATGACAGCAAGAGCCCATCCTCCTCTGCCCCGCACCACCACACAGACTCCACTTTCCCCTCTTGCCTGCCCAGCAGGTGTCAGTGTTGAAGCATTTAAATCAGAATTTCAATAATGAATGTTTTACCAAAGAGTTTATAAATTATACTGAGATTTGATAAGTTTATTTCAACCAATTGCTCATTTTATATTTTGATCTCCCAACCTCCTCCGCCTCTGGACTAGCCTCTTGTATACACTGTATGTGTGTGTGTGTATGTTATAGGTTGTTTAATTTAATTAATTCCAATAATTTGATTGACTTTTTTCATTCAGTAGCAAAACATACCCTATAAACCAAACAAAAATAAATAATTTATATGTATCTAGTTAGTTATCAATTTCAACTAATATGAATTATTTTGTTGTGAAAATCTTCTTTCCTTCCACGCCCAGAACTAGTATGGCGCTGTTTTTGTTCCCTTTAATTCATTCGGTTGGGCTTGAATGCATGGGTGCATTGTATTGCTTATTGTCATGGAGGTTAATATTATTGAAGAGTAAATCAAATTAAGTCCTATTTGTTGACCTCCTAGGTTGGTATTGTGGGCCGTACTGGAGCAGGGAAGTCTTCGCTGACCCTGGGACTTTTCCGAATAAATGAGGCAGCTCAGGGAAGCATCCACATAGATGGAGTTAACATTGCTGAGCTGGGCCTACATGAGCTCAGGTCCAGGATAACCATCATTCCACAGGTATACACTACTCTCACATTATTTAGACACATGCACACTGTCAACCTCCATGCCAAATCAAACCTTAACTTGCCGAAAGTCATTAGTTCAAGTGAACAGTATTACCAAATATGAACATTAACGGACCAATCCACTGCTAAACTCTGCATTGTCAATTAAATCTGATCGGCCTCAATGAAAAAGCATAAACATTTAAAATTAGGCAA
Organism: Galaxias olidus; assembly: GCA_026901105.3. Classification (NCBI taxonomy): domain Eukaryota; kingdom Metazoa; phylum Chordata; class Actinopteri; order Galaxiiformes; family Galaxiidae; genus Galaxias; species Galaxias olidus. The sequence goes on from JAPMUY010010576.1 coordinate 4,657, forward strand.
TTATAGCTTGATATATAGGACTAAACTGCTATATTTAGTCCCTGCAGCGGGCTTCTTTGTTTTTATCCAATTACAAAGGTGTATTGTGCATCCCGGCTCAGCCTGACAGCTCCTTGACTGCAAACAAGAGAATAGACAGGAGTTTCCCACTCATCTTGTCATCAAACCAGTCGAAGGCGTCGTGCCGATCCACACATTGAAATCGAATCCGTAGTAATATGTATCTTCGCCAGGGCTCGAAATTAGCACTAGCAATGGCAGAAAAATCTTAAGCCTACAACCTTTTTCACTGCAAAATACAGCTATGGGGCCTTGTCCGTTGAATGCTTTTTTAAACTTCCAGCGCCTCTTCACTATTATGTAAAGACCCGACTGGAGTGCTGCTTTTTCAAAGCAGCAAGCCTTGTCTTATTGAAAATAGTTAAACTTCAGCCAAAGTGCAGCACTCGTCACTGTCAGCTAAAGGCGGGAATAAAATTAAACATACACAATAGGGTTGGGCAATATGAAAAAATTTTCTAACCACCCACCGTCTGCCCAACAACCTGTGATTGCCATAATATTTGCGCAGGAATGTGTGCAGCGTGCGAAGGAGAGTGGGATTCCCCACTCCCCGCACGCTATTTTCAGCCAATACAATCGTGGAAGAGCTGGTTGTGAAAAGGGCGTCTTTAGCCACGGCGAGAAGCAGCATTATTGTTTTGTGTGATTGTTGTTCATTATTCCATTGTTCTTTGTACATAGTTATTTAAGCAATATGAGAAGCTATACTTTGTGATTTTAGAATAGCTTAGGGGCGAAAATTGAAGAAAAGTGTATTCAATGAGAATTCAATGTCAAAGAGAAAAGTGTATTCAATGTCAAAGAGAATTGCAGTTGTGGCTTGATAATCAGCTAACAGCTATATATACGTATATATATACAACTGCTCAAAAAAATTAAAGGTACACTTTTTAATCAGAGTATTGCATCAAGTCAATTAAACTTCAGGGATATTGATCTGGTCAGGTAAGTAGCAGAGGGGGTTGTTAATCAGTTCAGCTGCTTTGGTGTTAATGAAATTAACAACAGGTGCACTAGAGGGGCAACAATGAGACGACCCCCATAAACAGAAATGGTTTTCCAGGTGGAGGCCACTGACATTTTTTCCCTCCTCATCTTTTCTGACTGTTTTTCACTAGTTTTGCATTTAGCTATGGTCAGTGTCACTACTGGTAGCATGAGGCGATACCTGGACCCTATAGAGGTTGCACAGGCAGTCCAACTCCTCCAGGACGGCACATCAATACGTGCCATTGCCAGAAGGTTTGCTGTGTCTCCCAGCACAGTCTGAAGAGCATGGAGGAGATTCCAGGAGACATGCAGTTACTCTAGGAGAGCTGGACAGGGCCGTAGAAGGTCCTTAAGTCCATCAGCAGGACCGGTATCTGCTCCTTTGTGCAAGGAGGAACAGGATGAGCACTGCCAGAGCCCTACAAAATGACCTCCAGCAGGCCACTGGTGTGAATGTCTCTGACCAAACAATCAGAAACAGACTTCATGAGGGTGGCCTGAGGGCCCAACGTCCTCTAGTGGGCCCTGTGCTTACTGCCCGGCACCGTGGAGCTCGATTGGCATTTGCCATATAACACCAGAATTGGCACACTGGCGCCCTGTGCTTTTCACAGATGAGAGCAGGTTCACCCTGAGCACATGTGACAGACGTGAAAGGGTCTGGAGAAGCCGTGGAGAACGTTATGCTGCCTGTAACATTGTTCAGCATGACCGGTTTGGTGGTGGGTCAGTGATGGTCTGGGGAGGCGTATCCATGGAGGGACGCACAGACCTCTACAGGCTAGACAACGGCACCCTGACTGCCATTAGGTATCGGGATGAAATCCTTGGACCCATTGTCAGACCCTACGCTGGTGCAGTGGGTCCTGAGTTCCTCCTAGTGCACGACAATGCCCGGCCTCATGTGGCGAGAGTATGCAGGCAGTTCCTGGAGGAAGAAGGAATTGATACCATTGACTGGCCCCCACGCTCACCTGACCTAAATCCAATAGAACACCTCTGGGACATTATGTTTCGGTCCATCCGACGCCACCAGGTTTCACCTCAGACTGTCCAGGAGCTCAGTGATGCCCTGGTCCAGATCTGGGAGGAGACACCACAGGACACCATCCGTCGTCTCATTAGGAGCATGCCCCAATGTTGTCAGGCATGCATACAGTGCATCCGGAAAGTATTCATACCCCTTCACTTTTTCCACATTTTATTATGTTACAGCCTAATTCCAAAATGGATTAAATAAAAAAAAATCCTCAACTTTCTACACACAATACCGCATAATGACAAAGTGAAAAAAGTTTGAATTTTTTGCAAATATTAAAAATAAAAAAATAAAATATCACATGTACATAAGTATTCACACCCTTTACTCAATACATTGTTGAAGCACCTTTGGCAGCAATTACAGCCCCAAGTCTTCTTGAGTATGATGCTACAAGCTTGCCACACCTATTTTGGGGCAGTTTCTCCCATTCTTCTTTGCAGATCGTCTCAAGCTCCATCAGGTTGGATGGGGAGCGTCGGTGCACAGCCATTTTCAGATCTCTCCAAAGATGTTCAATCGGGTTCAAGTCTGGGCTCTGGCTGGGCCACTCAGGGACATTCACAGACTTGTCCCAAAGCCACTCCTTTGTTATCTTGGCTGTGTGCTTAGGGTCGTTGTCCTGTTGGAAGGTCAACCTTCGCCCCAGTCTGAGGTCCAGAACGCTCTGGAGCAGGTTTTCATCAAGGATCTCTCTGTACATTGCTGCATTCATCTTTCCCTTGATCCTGACTAGTCTCCCAGTTCCTGCTGCTGAAAAACACCCCCACAGGATGATGCTGCCACCACCATGCTTCACTGTAGGGATGGTATTGGCCAGGTGATGAGCAGTGCCTGGTTTCCTCCAGACATGACGCTTGGCATTCAGGCCAAAGAGTTCAATCTTGGTTTCATCAGACCAGAGAGTTTTGTTTCTCATGGTCTGAGAGTCCTTCAGGTGCTTTTTGGCAAACTCCATGTGGGCTGTCATGTGCCTTTTAATGGCTTCCGTGTGGTCACTCTACCATAAAGGCCTGATTGGTGGAGTGCTGCAGAGATGGTTGTCCTTCTGGAAGGTTCTCCCATCTCCACAGAGGAACACTGGAGCTCTGTCAGAGTGACCATCGGGTTCTTTGTCACCTCCCTGACCAAGGCCCTTCTCCACCGATTCTAGGAAGAGTCCTGGTGGTTCCAAACGTCTTCCATTTGCGAATGATGGAGACCACTTTGCTCGTTGGGACCTTCAATGCTGCAGACATTTTTTGTACCCTTCCCCAGATCTGTGCCTCGATACAATCCTGTCTCGGAGGTCTACAGACACTTCCTTGGACTTCATAACTTGGTTTGTGCTCTGACATGCACTGTCAACTGTGGGACCTTATATAAACAGGTGTTTGCCTTTCCAAATCATGTCCAATCAATTGAATTTACCACAGGTAGACTCCAATCAAGTTGTAGAAACATCTCAAGGATGATCAGTGGAAATGGGATGCACCTGAGCTCAGTGTCACAGCAAAGGGTGTGAATACTTATGTACATGTGAGATGAGTTGGCCCCCCCTTTGCAGCGATAACAGCCTCCACTCTTCTGGGAAGACTTTCCACAAGATTTTGGAGTGTGTCTGTGGGAATTTGTGTGCATTCAGCCAACATAGCATTTGTGAGGTCGGGCACTGATGTTATACGAGAAGGCCTGGCTCGCAATCGGCGTTCCAAGTCATCTCAAAGGTGTTCAATTGGGGGTAAGGTCAGGGCTCTGTAGAGGCCACTTGAGTTCCTCTACACCAAACTCGTCAAACCATGTCTTTATGGACCTTGCTTTGTGCACAGGAGCACAGTCATGCTGGAGCAGGAAAGGGCCTTCCCCAAACTTTTGCCACAAAGTTGGAACCATAGAATTGTCTAAAATGTCTTTGTATGCTGTAGCATTAACATTACCCTTCACGGTAACTAAGGGGCCTAGCCCAAACCCTGAAAAACAGCCCCAGACCATTATCCCTCCTCCACCAAACTTTACAGTAGGCATTACGCACTCAATGATTTGGAGGGTTGTCCACATACGTTTGGCCATATTGTGTGTGTGTGTGTGTGTGTGTGTGTGTGTGTGTGTGTGTGTGTGTGTGTATGTATGTGGTTACGCAGCCCCACACGCAGCATGCTGCGATGCACTGTGTGTTCTGACACCTTTCTACCATAGCCAGCATTAACTTTTTTTAGCCATTTGTGCTACAGTATCTCTTCTGTGGGATCAGACCAGTAGGGCTAGCCTTCGCTTCCCACGCGCATGACCCTGTCGCCTGTTCACTGGTTGTCTTTCCTTGGACCACTTTTGGTAGGTACTAACCACTGCATACCGGGAACACCCCACAAGACCTGCAGTTTTGGAGATGCTCTGATCCAGTCGTCTGTTGTCATAATTTGGCCCATGTCAAAGTCGCTCAGAGCCTTACGCTTTCCCATTTTTCCTGCTTCCAACACATCTTCAAGAACTATCAGTGGTTTTAATGTTTTGACTGATCGGTGCATATACACACAGCCGCTCAAAAGTTTGGGGTCACTTGGAAATGTCTTTATTTTTTAAAGAAAATCACCAATATTTTTTCAATTTAAACATCTAATTGATCAGAAATACAGTCATTTTTAATGTGGTAAATAACTGCTGTACCTAGAAACAGTCGATTTATTTTTTGGAATATCTACATAGGCGTTCAAAGACTCATTTTCAGCAACCAGAGTCTATGTTCTAATGGCACATTGTGATAGCTAATCCAAATGTAATGTGTTAAAAGGCTAATTCATCATTAGAAAACCCTTGTGCAATCCTGTTAGCACAGCTGAAAACCGTTGTACTGATTCAAGAAGCAATAAAAATTTAATCACAAGCTGCTCCAAGGACTTGGGCAGCTTTGATTGTCAAACGGCAGCGGCTCACTTTGAGCATGCCAAGGCCCGACACAAGTGATTTCAAATTAAACTAGAAAATGCATTTCCATGAGCAAATTCCGATGTAATGCGTCCAGTGATTGGACTGACCGCCTTACCGCAGTACAAGTGAACACAGTGCGCCGTATGTTTGCGGGTTTTTAAAACGTGTCTTGGGGGAGTGGCTCACCTACCAAGTTGTAAACGTTTAGTGAGTTATTGTAAAGGAGAGTTAGGCTTCTTGTGCATTTTTTCTGTGAAGAACTATTAGTAGCCTATTAGTATTAAAAAACACACCAATTCCTGACTGATCATTAGTTTTGTGATTAAGAATCATCATCATCGTCATCCTCTTTGTCCGGGGTCGGGTCGCGGAGGTAGCAGTTCAAGCAGGGCATCCCAAACTTCCCTTTCCCGGGCCACATTAACCAGCTCTGACTGGGGGATTCCAAGGCGTTCCCAGGCCAGTGTGGAGATATAATCCCTCCACCTGGTCCTAGGTCTGCCCCGCGGCCTCCGCCCAGCTGGACGTGCCTGGAACACCTCCCTAGGGAGGCGGCCAGGTGGCATCCTTACTAGATGCCCGAACCACCTCAACTGGCTTCTTTCTACGCAAAGAAGCAGCGGCTCTACTCCGAGTCCCTCACGAATGGCTGAACTTCTCACCCTATCCCTAAGGGAGATGCCAGCCACCCTCCGGAGGAAACTCATTTCCGCCGCTTGTATCCGCGATCTCGTTCTTTCGGTCATGACCCACCCTTCATGACCATAGGTGAGAGTAGGAACGAAGATAGACCTGTAGATTGAGAGCTTTGCCTTCTGGCTCAGCTCTCTCTTCGTCACAACGGTGCGATAAAGCGACTGCAACACCGCACCCGCTGCTCCAATTCTCTGGCCCATCTCTCGTTCTATTTTACCCTCACTCGAGAACAAGACCCCAAGATACTTGAACTCCTTCACTTGGGGTAAAGACTCATTCCCTACCTGGAGTAGACAATCCATCGGTTTCCTGCTGAGAACCATGGCCTCAGATTTGGAGGTGCTGATCCTCATCCCAGCCGCTTCACACTCGGCTGCGAACCGATCCAATGAGTGCTGCAGGTCGCAGACTGATGATGCCATCAGGACCACATCATCTGCAAAAAGCAGTGATGCAATCCTCTGCCCACCAACCCGCAGCCCCCCTCCCCCGCGGCTACGCCGTGAGATCCTGTCCATGAATACCACAAACAGGATAGGTGACAAAGCGCGCAGCCTTGGAGGAGGCCAACCCTCACCGGAAACGAGTCCGACTTACTGCCGCAGACCCGGACACAGCTCTCGCTTTGGGAGTACAGAGATTGGATGGCTCTGAGTAGAGACCCCCTCACCCCATACTCTCGCAGCACCTCCCACAGTATCTCCCGGGGAACCCGATCATACGCCTGATACGTGATTAAGAATCATTAGACCTTATTTATGCCAATTTTGGCTGATCATCAGTCTCCAAATGAATCCATTCTGCTTTCATTGTGTGACAATAGCCAACTCTTAGAAAATCCATACCAGGTTTTGCTCGTTACCTTGCTGTGGCAGAAGATTGTCTTGGCTCTCGTCAAGACAAAATCGATCTGACCAGTCTACGTTTACTAGCTAAGGTTCGTTCATAGGCACGTTTCTCTATCAGTATGCTTGCATTGTTTTGTAGCAAGACGCTAGTGGTCGTAAATGTACACGCAAAGCGAATCCAACTTGTTAATCAAAACATTATGTATTAAAGTAGCAGGCTGTATGCGAGTATCATACGGCTGTTTGGCAGGAAGCTGGCCAGTGCATATTGAAAGCTCTGCAAACTGACTGTTTGTCTAACATTTTTTAAATGATTAAATAATTTTCTAAACATTTAAGAGGATCATCAGTCCTTACAATAGAGACATTTCTGTAGGCTATACAGAAGTGTGCTATTTCTCAAAATCTTACAGTAGTGGAGATGTAAGATTGGGCTCAGACTGGGCTCTAGGTCTGTTTAACACCTGGTTCACCCAGGTGTGTCGGCCAGAACACTACTTTAGGCCACTGTTTCCAGAGTATGAATAAACAGGCAGAGAATGGATGCGGTTTACTGCTTCTTTACTTGTTGGTAGATATTGTATGTGGTTTTCTATAAGGAAAGAATACAAATGTACTTAGAAGATAAAAAACGACATATATGCATGCATACATACATACATACATCAGTTCCAACCACATGCAGTAATATGCATAGTATTAACACCTACAAAACAACACCAACAACCTAACAAGTAACAAATGTACAAACATATCTCAAGCATTCAAATATGCACGATGCGTGAAGTCAGGTGAGTCGAGGGTCTCAAGCTAACGTGTAGAAACCGGCTATTGCTAGCATCGCGATCATACATCGCAGCACCTCAATTTCCTTCACATTAATAAACAGACATATATCTACTTTAACAGAAACAAACATAATAACTCAAATAATGCAGCTAACAAGCACTCACCTCTCATTCACGCACAAATAACTAGCAACGATGTTTGCTAACAAACAACTGCAACCCATCAATCATACGAAGCAGACATTTTTACTGCGTGACGTCAGCTACGCAACTTTTTCTCTTACGTGGGTCAGGTCACAATAAACAACCATTTACAGCACGTAGAACAGAACAGAACAGTACTTAATCTTTATAGGACAACTTTTGTAGGGTTACTGGCTTACTACTAATTGTGTGTAAATTACTCTTTATACATTTTGTAGATTATCAATTAATTCAAAAATGTATATTATAATCGATCAATTTGATTAAAGAATCATATCAAAAAATTAAGGGGGCACCACCCAAAGACTTTAGCTTATTGCATGGCTCAATGGGAAACCAGGTCTGATTTGGCATTAATTTAATAAGTAGTTGAAGTTATAGTCTCAATTCTGAAGTAGTGACGTTCTATGTTACGAGAATAAATGATTGTATGAAAACGAAGATATGACACAGCTGGATTTGACTGCAAAGCAATTCTATTTATTCACTAGTCTAAAACCCATGAAAATGACGGTACTACAGAGAAATGACTAAATGATGACATTGATAACTAAAGTGGTTAGTATCTAAACATACACAGTATAACAGTTAAAATATTGACAAGTTATGGTAAGCACAACACAAGCAGAGATTGTCTAAGCTTCAGCATCATGCTCGATGTAACAAAAGTGGGCTTTACGTTACTTTGAGACGATAGGTGGCGTTGAGTGAGCAAAGGAGTGAATTTTGATTCTCGGCCCGCCGGTTGCGGCTGGATCGAGAAGCGGTCTGTGGTTTTAGTGGTAATGTTCTGAAAGTTAGTTCCTTGTTTGAATAAACATGGGAAAGAAACGTGGGTTTTGGGTCTTCTTTGACGCTCTGTCCCTCTTCTGGGAAGGAGGACAAAGGTGCGCTGGTCAGTTTGGGTGATCCAGCGGGTCCTCTGACTCAGTAGATTTGGTTAAAAGCTTTGAATCATTTCGGAAAACTGTGGAAGTTGTGAAGTCCCGAATGTGGTTTGAATAAAGGTTCCTTTGCTCTGAAGTGGTTTAGTTAGAAAGTGTTGCAAGGAGTTTTCGGGCCTGAGGTCCAAGGCCTTAAATCCTCTGTTCAAAGAGTTGCTTGCAGACGCGTGGTCAAGGAATAGGGTGGGGTGCAATTATATCAACCCGTGTAACGCAGGGCGGCCTTCCCAGGTTACGTGCGGATCTTTAAAGCAATAGTTTCCGGCTGGGGAACTCTATTTAAGCTTGTTTGAGAAGGGGTGTCCAAACGGTGGCTGGGGTCACCTGATTGGCCACAGGCCAGTGACCAGAGGTGTTGATTATCTCACCTATCAGTGAAATATCAGTTTACCTTATCATGTCGTTTGGTTTCAATGTAAGCTTATATACTAGGAATATGTTCTATATAACGTTTGCAAAGTTTACAAAATGTCATGGTGAACATTTTGATACCAAACATGACTAGGCTGACTATGTAGTTCACTTAGAAAGACAATACAACATTTATAATTATTACAAAATACAAACGATTGATGTTACAATTTCCTCTCATTGTCAATGTCCAATAATTTAATTGATTGTTCCTTAGGCAACAGTTTCCTAATCCCAATTTACTAATCCTTAGAGTGGACGCAGTGTGCTGCTCTGTGTAAATCTAAGGAATTGCGTGAGAGGAACAGGCTGGCCCCCCTGGAGTGTTCACTGGGGCCATTTGGGCGTGCTCCTTTGATCTTAACCAGAGAGGGGGAAAGATTCGGTGGGTGGTTCCCCTACACTTTTGGGGCCTTTTCTACAGCCGCCCCCAAATGTGTGTAATACATTTGCTCATCAATGAAGGCCGCAAAGTCCTAAGGTTGGGATGAGGTGGCAGAAGTAGCATTGTCTCCATCTTCTCCAGAAGGCAATGCTGGAAGGACAACCAGCCTGGCAACTGGCCGAGTGTAGACTCTCTCCTTGACCTTCACGTCAGCATACCTGATATGCCCGTCAGGGCTGGGATGGGTCTTAACCACCCTCCCAATGGGCCAGAGGGCTCTGGGTAGATGTGGATCAGCGATCATCACCACACAGTCCGGTACGATGTCAGCTGGTGTAGCCTGCCACTTCTGGCGAGCTTGAAGACTCGGCACGTAGAGCCGGATGAAACGGGCCCAGAAGTGTTCAGCTAGAGCTAGTGAGTGCTTCCAACGGCGGCGACTGATGAGCCCATTTTCAGGGTAGACTACTTGAGGTCAGGCCGCCCCATCAGAAGAACATTTGGAGTAACTGGATCTGGGTCACTGGCGTCTGAAGACACATAACCCAATGGCTTACTATTGAGAATCCCCTCCACCTCAATAAGCACGGTGCGAAGCACTTCTTCGGAGACAGGTTGAGCACCCACTGTGCCATAGAGTGCACTCTTCACTGAGCATATCTCTCTCTCCCACACCCCTCCGAAGTGGGGTGCTGCAGGAGGGTTAAATCGGAAGGAGATCTTCTGTGGTGCAAGGAGCTGTTGTAGTTCAGGAGAGATTCCCCTGAAGGCTTCACGGAATTCTCGCTCACCTCCCTTGAAGTTTGTCCCCTGGTCGGAGAACAGCTCTGCAGGAGTTCCTCTCCGAGCGATAAATCGACGAAGGGCCATCAGGAATGCATCTGTATCAATGGTTGAAAGGAGGTCCAAGTGCACTACCCTGGTGGTGAGGCACTTGAAGATGATTCCCCATCTCTTCTCCCGGCGCCGGCCCACCTTGACCTCGAATGGTTTGAAGCAGTCCATTCCCGTGGAATGAAAAGCAGGCTTGAATAGGCGGAGACAGGCGGCTGGCAGGTCTGCTTTTTTCGGAACTGTGGGTCTGGCCCTCCAACGCTGACAGTCAGCGCAGCTGTACTGGTATCGCCGCACGGCTTCACGCTCTCGCAAGATCCAGAAGGAACGACGATGCTCAGCAAATACCCGCTCTGGGCCTGGGTGGCGGAGACGGCTGTCAAAGTCTTGGATCAGCAGCTTGGTCACTTGGTGGCCTGGATCTAGGATGACTGGATGAAGAGCTGACAGGTCTAGGTTTTCTGCTCGGCGAAGCCTTCCCCCAACACGGATGAGCTGTCCACTGTCATCCAGTTCTGGAGACAGAGTGAGAAGTCGACTGCTTCTAGCTTACCAGCTTTCAGTAGCTGTACTCCTGCTGGAAACTATCCATCTGAGCCCTGTGCAGGAGCAATCGCTCAGCCTGGCGGTAGTCTTCAGCGGTAGGGCTATCACTAGAGTTGGGCGCCCCGTGCAGCTCATGCGCGGTAACGTCTAACAGCTCCTTCCAAGAGTTGCACTTGCTCAATTCTGAGGTAGGCTGACTTGAGCCGGCGATGGTGACCCCACAGAAGGTAGACTTTCGCAGCTCTGCGGCATCTTCTGCTTGGTCCACAGCAGGGTCCACTGGCCATGCGTCTGGACTTAGAAGGAGAAAGGGGGGTCCCTGGTTCCATCTATTTGGCTCAATAAGCTCCCCCAGCTTTTTTCCACGTGTCAGGTCGTCAGGGTTCCTTGCTGAATCAACATATCTCTGGACATGCCTGTCGGTCAGTTCCTGTATCTCTGCCACACGGGTGCCGACAAAGACCTTGAATCTGCAGGATTCAGACTTCAGCCATGTCAGCACTGTAGTAGAATCAGACCACAGGATTGTTTGATCAATGTTGATGGTAAGCTCCTTCTCCATCACCTGTGAGAGCTGTGCACCAGTGAGGGCGGCACAGAGTTCTAGTCGGGGCATTGAGTGAACTCGCTTGGGAGTGACTCTGGATCGGGCAATCAAGAATGACAGATACACTCCACCATGTCTGTCAGTGGTCCGCCGGTACTCTACCAAACCGTACGCTTCTTCGGAGGCGTCACAAAAAATGTGCACCTCCCTGTGAAGACTAGAGATGTCCACCTCCTTCGACAGGTATGGCCGGGGCAGGGTGACCTGATGCGGGACTTTTAGTTCCTCCTCCCAGGCCTTCCACTGCTCCAGAAGCTCCTGGGGTAGCAGAGGGTCGTCCCATCCCCTGTGTTTGTCTCAAAGGTGCCTGACAATCATCTTAGCTCTGGTGGTGTAGGGTAAGATGAACCCCAAGGGGTCATACTGACTTGCCAGCACTTGGTATATGTAGCGCATCATAGGAACACTGTAGTCTACATGGCGATGTTTGTAGCCTAAGATATCTTCGTGGAAGAGCCAGCTTAGCCCTAGAGTGGATTCTGGGGCATCCGTCTTGTTCTGAGCTAGCCATAGCCCAACACTAGAAGAGCGGCTCTCTTCTGGTAGGTGACTTATAACATCTGGCTTATTGCTGGCCCACTGACGCAGCTCAAAGCCTGCAGATGCTAAGAGGGCTCTTAGCTTGTCGATGAGGTGCTTTGCCTCAGCAACGGTGGGAACACTTTGAAGGCAATTATCCACATAAAAACACTTCTCAAGTGAGGTCCTCACTTCCTCATCTGGCTGGCTGTTATCGTTGACGTGGCGCTGTAAAGCAAACGTGGCACAGCAGGGGCTGCACGTTGTTCCAACTGGTAGCACCTGCCACTCATACACAGTAGGAGGCTCTTCTTGACTGATGTCCCTCCAGACGAATCTGAGCAGAGCACGATCTTCTGGGAGGAGGCGCACCTGGTGAAACATGCCTCTGATGTCTCCACTGACTGCCACGGCATGCTCTCGAAAGTGTAGCAGGACTCCCAGGAGTGACGCTCCTAAAGTCGGCCCAGGCAGCAGGTGGTCGTTCAGGTTCTGCCCTCGATACTGGTAGGAGCAGTTAAATACCATCCTGTTCTTTCCGTTATGGTTCACCATATGGTGAGGGATGTACCATGCCTCGCGGCCTTCCTCAACCGGCACTTCAGGGCCACACTTGATGACAGAGCCTGCCTTGATTAGTTTTTCCATCTCCACCCGGTAGGCCTTAGCCTTTGCAGGATCTCTGGCCAGTCGCCTTTCTACACTACGTAAACTGGGCATGACGGCTTCCTTAGTAGCCTGAAGGAGAGGCATGTCCCTCCGGCAGAGCAGTGGGGTGGTGTAGCGGTGTATGTTGTCGACCTCTACTCTGATGGTTTTGGTCTCAAGGATGTTGATGGCCTCTTGGTCCTGCCTTGAAGGAGTAACCAGTTTCTCGCTTCGTAATGGAACAGTATCGACCTGCCACAGTTTCTCAACGTGCTTCATCAGCTCACTCACTTGAGGCGCTACTGTTGTGAATAGGCACTGCTGTGGGCGGCCAAGGTGACAAACTACACTGGCTGGGCCCTGTAGCGTCCAGCCTAGTCTTGTGCGAATGGCTGCAGGCCCTCCTGGAGGTCCTAACCGAACAGGTTCAGTGGGGGTGACAAGATGGGGATGGTCACTCCCAATGAGAAGTAAAGGCTGGACGTTTGTAAGAGTCCATATGGGGAGGCCAATAAGGTGCTCGTAGTTCCTCCGGAGTTGCTCCATAGGGTAGGTGTGGTCCGCAAGTCCAATGCGAGCAGTGGTGAAAGCACCTGTTATCCTGAACCTTGTCTTTGGCCTTGTAGGAAAATAAATGGAGAATGACACTGATGCACCATGGAGGGTCTTCACATTCTGCCTAATTGTGCGCAGTGGTAGGTCCTCTGGGGTCCTTTGCAGACCTAAAATCTCTGCCGCGTCTGGCAACAGCATGGTTCTTTCTGAACCATCATCCAGTATGGCATAGGTGTTGAGTGTTTGGTCCCCATGGTGAATGAGAACTTTGACAACTTTCAGAAGGACTCGGCTGCCTTGTGTGGGTCTGTCCAGATACAGCACCTCTGAAGCGGCACGGCTCTCCCCCGGTAGTGATGCCGCTGACTCTTTAGGTGGCCTCACATTGACCTCATGCAGTACCTGGAGGTGCTTCCCTTGGCAGAGGCTACATGTCTTCTTTAAGTTGCACTGGGCCGCCTGGTGTGGCCGCGCACAGCGCCAACACCTCCTGTTGGTCTTTATCCATTCTGTCAGCTGCTCTTTGGTTGGCTTAGATACCGCTATACACTGACTGAAGTAGTGCTCCTCATTGTTGCAAAACGGACAGTATGGCTTGCTCTTGTTCCTCTTAAAGAAGCTACCTGGCACGGGACCATCAGAATGCTTAACTATATCCCACCATGGAGGACAGTAGTAGATCGCTTACCCTGCCGTCCCTCAGGTCTGGACACCGCCTCCTCTCTAGCTCCTCTCACGGCTAACTGTCCTTCTGAGTCCTGGCACCACGACTCGTATTTCAGCCACTCTGAAAGATCAGTTAAGGTCTGGGTTCGCGTGCCCTGATGGAACATGCACCGGCGAAACTCTGCTAATTAAGCTGCCACCTGAACAGAGAGCAGACGAGCAACGTGAGCCACACTGGAGTTCCACTGCTTCCTCTGGGCCTCGGGTTCGCAGCATTCCCACCAGTGACTGTATCTGGAGAGCAAACCTCTCAAATGCAGCAATGTCTTTTCTACACTTACAGTAAACAAATTGCCAAAGACTTGTAGACCAACCAGATTGGCCTAAGGCAGTACTTTTGTTTTCCTTATGAACAGCCAGCCACATATTGTCCAATATACTATATAATTATCTTCATTTGTTACAAAGCTAGTGAACATGAAACACTATGCAACTCTGCAAATAGTTAGACATCATGCTAGACTCAAGTCAAACATGTCTGCAGAAGGTGGTCTGCATTAACGTTAGCTTGCGCATCTTTTCTGAAATTTCCACCGTTATAAAATAAAAATTTGTGACAGAATAGTTGTCAGCTGATATAGTGTTATATCACAAATGTGTTACCTTCCCTTGAAAAATCGCCTCAGATTTCAGCAGTGTGCTGAAGTCCTTAAACTGTAAGTTACAGTAAACAAATTGTCACCAAAGCAAAGGCTTGTAGACCAACCAGGTTGTCCTAATGAAGGCAGTACTTTTATTTTCCTCATCATGTCTACTCCATTTCTGGCACCGACGTGAACTTGTCTCCCGCACCATCCATAAGCCTATGCCATTGCCGTAGAGATGAACACTCAGTGTTGCTAACTCTTTAAAGACAAATGAGCAACCTCACCTTAATACAATTGCCCAAAACAAGCGCAACACTACCTATGGCCACATATTTATAATACAACATTATTAAAACTAGAGGTGTGAACGTTTATGAAAACATTAAAACCTTTTCCAGAAGAAATTTCCAGCGTTTATAATGCACACTCTAATTAAATAGCTTTGTCCAATCTAAAGTGGTACAATCCTGCCTTCATATTATCACCCAAATCCCATATTGTGCTATAAGTTTATTTATTCAGTATGATTCTGATCATTAATATTGTGTAAACATGCACGTGAAATTTGTAAATAATGTAGTTATGCCCAATCTATTAGCCCACAGCAAGCGTTCCGCTATTAGACTGTCTTGCTTCTCTTCGTTTCAGCGCTGTCATTGTGAATAATTAGAGAGAGATTTTAATAAATATACTTCTTTTAATAAGTGCAAAAACAAAGAACTTGCAGCACAAAAATAAAACTAAGGACTTGCGAAATGTCGTGGAAAAGGGTGGAAAATGCTCTCCAGACCAGAGAGACAGGACAGTTATCTTGATCAGATAATAAGGCCTGGTTTTGGGTTTTCTGCATGAGAACAAGGTTATAAATCTTTAGATAACACCTTTTGGGTCTGGTCAGAGGACCCCCTGGAATGCCAGGAAAGGAGGGGGGGGAAGCCCTTTCCTCTTTTGATGGAGATTTAGCTCTGTCCCTAAAAACCAAATCTGAATTTTCCAAGGACTAAGAGATTGGTTGTTTAACGAAATAACTAAACAAATTGATCGAACAAGGACATTGACAATGATGAGAATTGAAGTATAATATTATGTTTGTAATTACATTTTTATTGAATGTATAATTATGTTTTGTTTTAGAAGAAAACTCTTCTTTTCCAGCTAGTATACATACTATTTGGTACTAAAACACTCGTAACAAAGAGACATAGACTTTGCATAACTTTGTGGAACATTTACAAGTTTGATAATAGAAACACATGGATTTAGTCAAAGCTCTATAAATTCCATGTGGTCACCTATTTTTGCCTGCTCCCGAACCTGTGTCAAGGGACACACCCCCTTTGACCGTTTGATAAAAGCAGACTCAACAAAACAGAACTTTGCGATTAACCTAATCTTGGAAAGGGAAAGATCATCCCTGTCGAGATCAGAAATGATTGTGCAACTTCATCAACCACGCGATCTGCTTCACAAGGCCGCGTTCCATCAAGAACTTTGGAATACCTGCTACTAAGGACGTCCGCCTTTCAAAGCACAACCTTTGCTCATTAAACCCTTAACTACAAACCTTTTGAATTACCCGCAATTAACACGTATCTTTGAAGAGGGAAGCCCATCTCTCTAGAGATCGAAATTATTGCACAACACATTCAACCATATGGTCTGTTCCATACAAGGCCGCGATCCATCAAGAACATTGGAATATCTGCTAATAAGGACCACACAATCTTTGCTCATTGAACCATCAATGGACTTTGAAATCCCCGCTGCAAGGCAGCAAACCACTCGTCAGAGTAACTTCCGCTCTCTTAATACATTGCATTCGGTGCTTGGCTTGTAGCAATTAGCTTCCTCATACTGCTTTGTTTAGAGATCCATACCCACTTTTCATACCTGACCTGCTAGCAATTGTAGATCACTATCATTTATTCAGTGTATATCTGTACATATTTGCCTAGAATTAGAAATAAATTGTTGTTTGTTTAAACTCCTGTTTCCTTTTGCATATGATTCATCCATTCACACAACTAGAATTTACTACTTCAGAATTGAGACTGAAACGTTTAACTTTCATATTTGCGTTAACATTGAACTAATATTATTTTAATTATTAATTAAAATAAAGCTAATACAAAGATCAGACCTGGTTTGAGCCATGCAGTAAGCTAAAGTCCTTGGGTGGTGCCCCCTTAATTATTTGATGACTCTTTTAATCAAATTGATCGATTATAATATTAATTTAGGAATTAATTAATAATCTATAAATATTGATACAGCGTTTATTAAATACCTTAACACATATTAAAAGTAGTAAGACCCAGTTCCTAAATGAGGAAGTCACATCCTAACTAAACACCCGCCTTGATGAGAGGACTGACAGATTCATTTGAATTTTCATGTTGTGTCCCAAAGAGAGCGTGGTGACATGACATGCAATAGACTCGAAGCGCTGATTCGCGTGTTGCATTTGAATTTTGTTCACTGCACAGCGTAGTACTGAAGATGAAGTCTTTGAAAATGTAATGGCAAATGCGATTTCCTTTTCATTTTATAATTGTTAGACAACTGCATTTTTATTTAATTGTGACAAGTTATGCTTGCACAAATGGAAAATGAAGATACAATATAAAATATGTATAATATATATATGTATTTCAATTTTCAAGTTTGAATTAACATTTGAATATTGTTAGAGGCGGGGTAGGACTTTGAAAATGTAATGTCAAACAGCTTTTGCATTTGAATTTAATATTGACACAGAATGCCCTTTGGAGACTTTGAAAATGCAAATGGGATGATTGCATTTTCCTTTACCATTTTGTCTCAAATAACACATACAAATGTAGAAAGTGATAATACTTTTGTGGAATTTCATTTGCATTTTCAAGTTTACAATTTCATTTCAATAAAGTCCCTTATGGGCTTCCATACAAACTAGTTCAGTTACTTTTTCATTATGAAGATATATTTGTTTCCCTGGCACAAAAGGGGGAATAAAGAACAAAAACAAAATAGGCCTAAAAACATTAAGATCGGCCAAATAGCTATCTTAAACATCGGTATCGGCCCAGAATTTCTCAATCGGTGCATCCCTAGTTGAGTGTCCTGCACAGCTTTTGCCTCCCTGGTGTAAAGTGGACTGCAGGAAGACGAGGGAAGGAGGAGCACATGCACTTAGTTTTTTACAGTTCAAATATATAGTGGTGTGTGTGTATAGATACAGTTGTGTATATATTGTTGTATGTATTATTACTGAAATAAATTTTCTTAGACATCACCTGTGTGGTTTCCTTATTTAGTATTCACTGTTATGCACCAACTTAACAATGGGTTTTAATTGTTTTTTATGAAACTGTGGTTGGCTCTTAAAAGAACCACATGCATCCACGTTCTCCGGCTTGAAGGCTATGACCCATTTGTAATTGTCACTAAAGTAGACAAAACTGAGAGCAGTTAATGCATACAAAGGACGCGTACAGAGTAAGATATTGCAACACTGATCTCTATTCCTGCAGGTGCTTGTAGACTGCTCTGCAGTAATGCTTACCGTCACCTGAAGAGGGAAACACTACCTACTTTATTTCTGCTGGATTGGTGATCGCAAGGTTTTCCTGCTATGATAGTGTTTCACAATGGCATAGATAGAACTGTGGTAATCTTTTTGTGATTGAGACATAAACACCACGCTTGACCACAGCTTTTTCTCCTTGGATGTTGCGAGTTTCCTCTTCCTGTAATGGGATTGGTTGTACATGACAAAATATCTTTATTGAACTCCCCACATGAGAACTTGTTATTTATCCATTATTTCAATGGCATCAAAAGGGGTCTGGAGGTTAAAAAGGTAGTCAGATTTCCTGTAGTTTGGTGGTTTATAAATGGCAACCACCACGGTTGCCAATGGGTCTGTGACTTTCAGGGCAAAGAACTCCATGTCAGTGACATTCATAACATATTGCAGCAGCAATACCCCTACAATTTCCCTATTCCTGCAGGCGCTTTTAGACGGCTCTGCAAGGATACTTACCGTCACCCGTAAAGAACTCTTTCCCTACTCTATTCTTGCAGGCTTGGTAAAAGCATGTTCAGCAGGCAAGCTTACTTTTAGACCCATGTCCTGATATGAACGTACTTTTTTATTTACATGTCCTTGTTTGTTGCCCATATTTTGATCCTTGCTCTTTAGCCACAGACAGTAGTGACTTCTGCTATGTTAGTTTTGCACAATGGCATATATGGTAACTCTAATATAAATGCAGTATTCCTGACATTAAGCATTTTTGCGGCTGAGACATAAAGATGAGGTCAAGCGTGGTGTTTTTCTCTGTTGTTCCTCCTTGGATTAGCTGTGTGTATCTTATTCCTGTGATGAAATCATTAATCATTAATTATAATAATATCTTCATTGAAATCCCCACAGATGACAACATGATCCTCATCCATTATTTCAACAGCATCCAAAAGTTTTCTTAAGTTTAAAAGAAAGTCCAGTTTTCGGTGGTTAGGTGGTCTGTAAATAGCAATCAAAGCTTGCATTGGGTCTGTGACTTTCAGGGCAAGGAACTCCATGTCAGTGACATTCATAACATATTGAATCACGTGCATTTATGTGGCTCTTTGCATATATTGCAACCCCACCTCCCTTTCGGTTTGCCATGTGTGGGTAGCTGCTATAATTTCAATATACACAGGATAGGGTGTATAATATCCATTATGCCATACTCAAATATGAGCACTTCAAATGCCAATATTTTAGAATGGACTTGGGTTTAGAGCAGATATGTCATTGGGGTTTTCAAGTGGGCACCCTTCATCCCGGTTGTTTCGTTAATTTGAGCCTACGACACCTCCAGAAGGCTTAACGGTGAGCAATGATGTCTGAGCCACCTCCCTCTATAACGGCTCTCGACACTGCCAGATATAAAAAATAAAAATAAAAAGTTGTTAATTAAATACCTATCCCTATTTCCTATTCCTGCAGGCTTTTTATGCCAACTCTGCAGGGATACTTACCACCTGAAAAGAAGATAATCTTTCCCTAATCTGTTACTGCAGGCTTGATAAATGACGCTCTGCAGATATCCCTATACCTATCCCTATTCCCTATTCCTGCAGGCACTTTCTGCCAATTTTGCAGGTGATACTTACCACCTGAAAAGTAGATAATCTTTCCCTACTCTGTTCTTGCAAGCTTGGTAAATGACGCTCTGCAGGAAAGACTTACCTTTTATACCTTTGTCCTGAGATTAAACCTTTTTATGGTTTTTCAACATGATGTACTTTACTTTTGTGCCCATATAGGATCCTTCCTTTTCAGCCACAGCCATTGGCTACTTCTTTCTGCTATATCTCATATAGCTTTTATGGTCTGGCGCAAATCTTTGCCGCAGATCCCCAACTCCTTAAGTAGTTTGGTTGTTGATATTGCCACAAATCAACGGCATACAACTTCCACAGGTCACACCTTTGTTCTCCGACCTCGCTGTTCTGCCTCAGCTGCTAATTCGCTATAGTGGAGTTTTTCTTTCGTATGCCTTGTCTATTGCTTCTTCCCACGGGACTGTTTGCTCTATAAAATCAACAATTTGCTGTGTGTTGGACCAGAGTAATAAGTCTGGTCTTAAGTTTGTTGTTGCAATCTCTGATGGGACTCTCAGTTGTTGGCCGACATCAGCAAGCATTTTCCGATCACATGCTCAGCTGCCCTGAGCTATGTTTTGCCTTATAACTCTTCCTTCACGGAACTCCCTCCCTGACAAGGCGAATGTGGTGCGTGTCGCCCTCTGCTCCAATGGGCAGGGCATTAACTGTTGAGCGCCTATGCTCTATTGCTTCCGCCAAGCATTTTAGTACTTGATTGTGGCGCCAGGTATATCTTCCTTGAGTGAGGCTTGTCCTGCACCAAGCCATTATGTGTTTGAGATTAGCCGTCCCCCCACAGAGGGGGCATGTTGGATCCTCACCTATCCATTGGCAAAGATTTGTAGGTGTTGGCAGTACGTCGTAGGTTGCCCTAACAATGAAGCAATGAATTATTGTGGATTCAATTCCCCACAAGTCCTTCCAGGTAATTTTGCCAGTTATTCTATTCACAACAGTCACCAGAAAACCATCTGGATGGGATATTTCAATATACACAGGATAGGATGTTATAATATAAGAAACGTGACAGTTTTGGTTATACATGTTGAAGCCTTCCAAATGCAGCTCATCAGGAGCTGACCCAAACATGTGTGTTTCTGTAAAGCACAATATATCTCCCAGACAGAGCACATGGTGTTTTTTCATGTCATCAAAATGGCAGTTGTAGTCCTTCGATGTTATGGTGGACAACAGCTAGGCTGTTGTTGGCAGCATTAGTAATATCCATCAAAAGTGGCATGACTGTGTCATTGCTTGCTTTTGGCATGTTTTTTAGCAAGCAGAGTACTTCTTCATTGCAGTAAATTTTCTTTGCATCAAAGTTGATGATATGAAGTCCCTGCAGTGGTGGTTCTACTGAGAGCCACATAAGCCATACCAGGTTCAAAAACACGTTTCAGAGACCCAACAGCTGATAATGAGGTCATGCCTTGTACTTTGTGAGACGTGCAGGCATAGGCAAGTTTCAAACGGAACTGACAACAAACCAGTCCCTTCTTGTTGCAATGCTCTTGTACTCTCTCAATAAAAACTGCATTGTCATTGTCACCACTCCCAGGGATTTGCTTGCGTCTGTTTGTTCCAGCAGTAGGGCTATCCAATTAAATGCACTTCTCCTTTTAAGTTTGTCTTTTAGATAATCTGTGATACTTTCCCCAAAGTTTCGTTAACCGAGCCATCTGCTGTATTCAAGTTTTGATTAATGACAACACATGCACCCTGTAACAGTAGTATGGAGTCAGGCAGATCTCTTTGAGTCCTTGGAATGGAGTTGGCTGTCATCATTTGTCCGGTTTGGTCATCTTTAACATGGTCCTCTGCATTCACACGAGTTATGCTTGCACTGAGGGCAGACATGGCGTTATTATTGTGTTCATCCACCTCCTTGTTTGTAGCAAAGATGTGTAAGACATCTATAGGGAATTCGGTTTTGTCAGGGAAACAGCGCGCAGCCAACAAATCTCTGTCATTGTCAAGTACTTGGTCCAGCTTCCTCTGGACACGTAGCCTGTTAAGCATTTCAGCAAAAGCGACATCTTTTTGCCTCATAATTTCAGTGTGACCATTTGGAAGTGGTCTTGCCAAATATCCACTGTGTTGTCTTCATAGATGCATAAGGCCTTAGCCTTACTAACTGGCGGTAGCTGAAAGATGTCACCCACAGCCAGCACAGACACTCCTCCAAAGGGTTTCTTGCCGCCTTTAATCTGTTGGGACCCTGAGATTTTCAAATATGAAAATAGTGGTTTTAAAACCATGGTAATTTCATCAATAACTAATATTTGCACACGTGACAGAATCAGCCTGACCTCATCCAAAGAATTTCCAAGTCCTTGGTATGGTGGCTTCAGATTTTTGGGGAGTTTAAATAGTGAAAGAAGTCAGCGGAACAGTTGGCTGTGATATGTCGTCGTGTTGGTCTATACTGGGCATTCTTCGTAAAATTTTGATGGCTTCATTGTAAATGCACTTGATCAAAGGAGATTTACCAGTGCCAGCTCCCCTGGTAACAAAGTAACAAAGTAGAAGAATTTTTCAGCGCTGTCACCATTCACAAGCCTGAAGGTCCAGTCTCTGACTTTATAAAATACAGCTGCCTGTGTTTGATTTAAGCCTTGGTACATTTGTTGGACAACTCTGGAACTCTGGGTGCTCTATGAGCGGCACGGCGGCTCTACTGGAATCATTTGTTGTGTATTCTGGAACGTAGTCTTGTTAATCTTCCTCATGGGAATCCCCTTGTTGATGGTCTGCAGTAGTTTCTATATGAAGCAGCTCGATTTTGTTATTCTGCACAATTTCAAACTCAGTCATCACTGTGCTTGACACAGGCACTCTCACTCTCAAGTATTGGTAGGTGTTGAATTGTTTTTTCTTCAATTAATGTTCACTCCTGTATGGGAGGTATCCCTTAAGGAGAGTTCCATAATACTTCTCAGGCACCTTCTTTTTGGAAAAACGTGCATACCTAATGACTGCTGGTTTACCTGTTGTCCTTTTCTGAATGAATCCCATATTGTTTTGAAGTGTTATGGCGTTTTTCCCTGTTTTCTGCTTGCCATAGACAACTGTAGTTTGATGCATTTGGCCATGCACATGTTGTCAAAGTCATCAGTTTGGAGCTTGGCTTTATACCTTTCAGGCAATCCAGACATCGACACATTGTCTGAATCCAGGTCTCCTGTATCCAGATGACTGATTGGTATGCTCATCTTCAGAGCGTTGTCTTCTGTGGGAGGAAGAGTACACTGCGAGAACAAGACTTGAGTTTTAAGCTGCAGACACGAGTGACAGCCTCTTGCACACTGACCTCCCAGTGTTTGGAATATACTTGCATTATCTGTTTCATTTGGTCACGGTCAGATGCAGTCTGTTGGCTAGGTTCCTTGATGATCTGTTTGAGATAGTCACTCATCTCATGTTCAGCCTGGGTGATGTATGACAGCATGTACATTATGCAGCTGTAGGGATCCAGAATGTCCATATTTGCGTTCCATGCTCTCAATGTGTGGATTCTAACCGTTAACCCAGCTGTCCTTGGGGTCACGTTTCATCATCATACTGCCGCCTTTCATCAACTCAAGATGACCAGAAAATTTCTCGTAAGTCAAGTTGCACTTTGCAAGAACTTCTTTAGTATTTCCCAATGAGGCTGCTGGATCATGTAACAAATCCCAAACTGGCTGCAGCTTTGCTGTTGCTTGTGTTTGGGGGTATGGTTCGTCAGGTTCATAAAGCCTTGGCCGAGTGCCAAAAGTGGGGATCACAGGTGGCTTGGGAAATCCAAAGCGGCAATGTTTATGACCTTTCTTGTATAACTTTGTGGTTTCTGCTGTGAGACTGCACCACTTTGACAATGTTGTACAGCTCAGGGTCTTTCTGTTCATCAGGCAGATGGCATGATATATATTTATCAATGAACTCAGCAACATCTTCATCAGGATCAGCGTCTTTAATCTATAATATAAAATTCATGTGGGGTGATCCTCTGGCCTGGAACTCAACTCTGTAAAACATGTCCTCAACTTCACCAATTGGTCGAGCCAGTGATAAAATCAAGTCTCTCATTGAGCTTCTACACTTTTCTCGAATAGTCTTATGACAGTGACGGGGTTGCTTCGTAGGATGTCACATTAAGTGGTCCAGTCCAACTCTGAGAATATCACAGTTTCACCTTGTTGCTCTTTGATGGCCTCAATGATCTCGGACCACCTCATTTCCGCAGCACTGAATGTGCAGAAAAATGTAGGTAAGCCTAATT
Organism: Galaxias olidus; assembly: GCA_026901105.3. NCBI lineage: Eukaryota > Metazoa > Chordata > Actinopteri > Galaxiiformes > Galaxiidae > Galaxias > Galaxias olidus. Next base: position 28,351 of record JAPMUY010010576.1, read on the forward strand.
GCCTCAAACAAGCAAAGAGGTCTCGTTCTTAACAAAAAGCAAGCGTTTCCCTTAGGTTTGCATGAATCTTGTGGGCTCCCCATCTCAAACACGTTTTTGGACCTCTTGCTGGTTTTTCAACATTAGAGTGGTAATCCTGCGTCCATCCTTGGTGTGTGTTTTGCCTTTGCACAGCCATATATAGGATATACTTGACGTGGTAAGGTGCATCTCAGTGACAAACTGGGCAAAGAAAATGTAATTTGTGTCCATTGCAAAGCGGTTGTCTGCACTGAATAACCTAGCATTGAAATATCTGCTTGGGGAGATCTTCTTGGGTCGGTCGGTTACATCAAATGTGTTCTTTCCTGTGTTGAATTGCACTGGAAATGCCATGGACTCCAATTTAGGAATCTTGAAAAAGCTGACAAGGCGATTCCCTTCTGCTAGTGCAATTGAGTAAATACTGTCTCTAAATTACTATTTCCTGGCCAACATCAGCTGGATGGAGACATGAATCAAACGCAATGCCGTATCACTGAGCAACACTATCATCTTGTTCACCAGGTGGGGTTTCAGATGCTGGACATTCTTCTTTGTTGTTGTCGGCACTCTCATCAATTGTCTCTTCATCAACATCCTCAGTATTGTCCTCTGCTGTTGCACAGGCTGAGGTTTCAGCGTAACAGTCCTCTGCATCGTCTCGTACAGATAATCCTGCGTATTCAGAATGAATTTTCTTTAATTTCAGTAGTGCTACTCTCACCTTCCTCTTGTTCACAGTCTGAAATTGGAAATGGCCTTTGTACTGTAGGCACCTCTTCAATTTCACCCTGAGACATTGTGATTCGGATGGGTGTCTTGGGAGACTCAACGGTTGACTCCACCTCAGACGTTTAAGGAAACCAATCCCCAAACCTTCCCCCTCAGGCCAAAAATGACCCCTGGGGAAAATTCCAGAAGATCCAGCATGAAGGTATAAACTTCGCAATAACGTGTCTCTCCAGTGCATTGAGCCCTTGCAGTTCATTAGGTATGGGGTCTAGTGCAAGGTTGTTCGCAACTGCAATAGCTGGTAGGTGGCCGGACTTCAAGTTGTCATGACAGCTACGGCAAATCCACTTTTTACTTTCAGGCATTATGCAGTCACCTTGTTCTGGACACCCGTCTTTCCAAACGTGGTCAAAAGTTCCTCTTGGGCACATGGATGTGAGCTCAGGGTCCTTAGAACAGTTTGTTGCCTTACATAGTTTCACCTGGTTAGAAAACAAACCTCTGTGGCAGACTGCACAAATGTACAGTGGGCACAGAAAGTATTCAGACCCCTTTACATTTTTCACTCTTTGTTTTATTGCAGCCATTTGCTAAAATCGAAAAAGTTTATTTTATTTCTCATTAATGTACACTCAGCACCCCATCTTGACAGAAAAAAACAGAAATGTAAATTTTTGCAAATTTATTAAAAAAGAAAAACTGAAATATCACATGGTCATAAGTATTCAGACCCTTTGCTCAGTATTGAGTAGAAGCACCCTTTTGAGCTAGTACAGCCGTGAGTCTTCTTGGGAGTGATGCAACAAGTTTTTCACACCTGGATTTGGGGATCCTCTGCCATTCTTCCTTGCAGATCCTCTCCAGTTCCATCAGGTTGGATGGTGAACGTTGGTGGACAGCCATTTTCAGGTCTCTCCAGAGATGCTCAATTGGGTTTAGGTCAAGGCTCTGGCTGGGCCAGTCAAGAATGCTCACAGAGTTGTTCCGAAGCCACTCCTTTGTTATTTTAGCTGTGTGCTTAGGGTCATTGTCTTGTTGGAAGGTGAACCTTCGGCCCAGTCTGAGGTCCTGAGCACTCTGGAAGAGGTTTTCTTCCAGGATATCTCTGTACTTGGCCGCATTCATCTTTCTGTCAATTGCAACCAGTCGTCCTGTCCCTGCAGCTGAAAAACACCCCCATAGCATGATTCTGCCACCACCATGTTTCACTGTTGGGATTGTATTGGGCAGGTGATGAGCAGTGCCTGGTTTTCTCCACACATACCGCTTAGAATTAACGCCAAAAAGTTCAGTCTTGGTCTCATCAGACCAGAGAATCTTATTTCTCATAGTCTGGGAGTCCTTCATGTGTTTTTTGGCAAACTCTATGCGGGCTTTCATATGTCTTGCACTGAGGAGAGGCGTCCGTCGGGCCACTCTGCCATAAAGCCCGGACTGGTGGAGGGCTGCAGTGATAGTTGACTTTGTGGAACTTTCTCCTATCTCCCTACTGCATCTCTGGAGCTCAACCACAGTGATCTTTGGGTTCTTCTTTACCTCTCTCACCAAGCCTCTTCTCCCACGATTGCTCAGTTTGGCTGGACGGCCAGGTCTAGGAAGAGTTCTGGTCGTCCCAAACTTCTTCCATTTAAGGATTATGGAGGCCACTGTGCTCTTAGGAACCTTGAGTGCTGCAGAAATAATTTTGTAACCTTAGCCAGATCTGTGCCTTGCCACAAGTCTGTCTCTGAGCTCCTTGGACAGTTCCTTCGACCTCATGATTCTCACTTGCTCTGACTTGCACTGTGAGCTGTAAGGTCTTATATAGACAGGTGTGTACCTTTCCTAATCAAGTCCAAACAGTTTAATTAAACACAGCTGGACTTCAATGAAGGAGTAGAACCATCCCAAGGAGGATCAGAAGAAATGGACAGCATGTGAGTTAAATATGTGTGTCACAGCAAAGGGTCTGAATACTTATGACCACGTGATATTTAAGTTTTTCTTTTTTAATAAATTAGCAAAAATTTCTACATTTCTGTTTTTTTCTGTCAAGATGGGGTGCTGAGTGTACATTAATGAGAAATAAAATGAACTTTTTCGATTTTAGCAAATGGCTGCAATAAAACAAAGTGAAAAATTTAAAGGGGTCTGAATACTTTCCGTACCCACTGTATGTTGGCCCTTGTTTGGCATTCAAGGCAAACACTGATTGTACCTTCGTTATTATTGGGCCAGACAAGTTTTCATTGCTGTGCTGTTTTGTAGTTGTGTCCTTGATATGGTTGCTACACCTTATGCTATGGTAGTGCTCTGAGGTCCATGGGGCATCTCAATTTAAAGTGTGTGTTCTGTCATACGATGCGCAGTCCAATATATTCCATGTAAGATATAATGCTTTAGAAAATATGCCCTCATGTAAGCATTATGTTTCTTGGAGAAAGTGGCATCAGTGTATCGCTTTCTCATATACTCTTTCTTAATTGGAGAGCGGAGTCATTCTTGTAACATTCTCTGGCATGCTGTTTTTGTCTCAGGCAGAGCACAGGGTCGTTCCTGTAAGCGTCTGTAGAACGCTTTGTCTCAACCTGAAAGCACTGTCATTTCTGTATCGGGTTCTGTTGGCAGCGCTTGTTTGAGATGCATGCAGCCTCTGTTTTTTTTTTTGGCGTCTCTTCTCTGCACTGGCCAAGTCTTTACTGTTTTAGTTTTAATTTACTGAATGTTGGTTCCGTCCCGTTTCCTTGCTCTTTTCCTTCGAATTTTGTCAAGTCTCATGGCTACCTTATGTAGAGAAGATGTGTGGTGTTCTGAACTGAACCAAAAAAGGAAAGGGGGTGTATACATATATAATATTCCCTTTCCTCCTTATTCCCTCGCCTCTTTTATTATGAGGGACATTGTAGGCTACCTGTGTCATTGGCATTACGCACCTTATTTATCTTGCCTACGTATATTGGTAAACTGTTTTTTTTCTTTTTCTTTTTTTACTTAATTGTTGCTACCTCCTGAGCTTTAATAGGTTACTATGTCTTCTATGATTTTTAGGAAGTTCTCAGGAGCTTGTAGACGGGGGTGCGGGCGGGGCACGTGTCTTGGTTGGGAAGACGCTTCAGCGTGTGGGAGAAAGTTCTTTAGTTATTTTTTTTTGTTATGTATTTTACATTAGGTCTTCTAAGATTACTCATTTGGCTACACTCACCTTTTTTCTTTTCAAATGATGACTCAGCAACCTAACTTAAAAGGCCAGTCAGCTGGGAATACACATGGAATACGGTCGAATTCTCTATTTTGCTTAGGAAGGTTCCTAACTGGGTGAAATGACCCGGAAGTATCTAAGTGGGAGCCATGAAAAGTACTGGTCGAAATCTCTTTAGTGCTAAGGAAAGGTGCTTCAATGCTTCCTAACTTGTGTGCTTTAGCATAGCATACCATCCTTTACGAAAGGAAAGAAGGAAATGCCGCCCCACAATTCCTTGTGGCTGCAATATTTAAAGCGACACCATTCATTCAAGCGACATGACCGACAAGGGATGCAGATCGTATAGCCTAGTGGTTTATTAAGCATTTTCCATCCTATGTTATGCCCTATCTTGCTAATATGCATATATGTTTTCAAATGTCAACATGTTAACAAACTTAAGAATCATAATATGTAACTATAGTAGCAGATTTGTATGCCTAACATAAATGCATAACTTGCTTACGTTTGACGATTAGGCTTCATACAATCATATTAATTGGGATTCATGCGTGGCTATCAATATGAGTTGACAGGGGGATGAGGAAGAGAGCAACCATTCTCAATGTGACATATTTCGTTTCACTTTTGTGACAGGTGGGCTGACTATTCCCTTTTTTTATTTAAATTCCAACCTTGGTAATAAAGTAGGCGAGTATATTTCTCTGGCTTGCCCGCACATTTATATAGGCTATGAAACAACACGGTGACAACGCATCGGCGAAGTAATTAAGACGCGCTTTTTGTAGGCTACAATAATCTACGGGACATTGTAGTTTCTACACAAACGACCCACGAAAACCACGGTCGCATGATCACGTAGCCTAGTGTAAGTGCAGTCAGATTCCTTTAGCAACGTCATGTCTTTTCCTAAGTCCTTATGAATTATAATAATAATAATAATACATTTGAATTTATAGGCGCCATTCTAAACACCCAAGGTCACCGTACAATACATATACAATAAAAACCGCACAATATGCAATTCAGGATGCAATAAACATAGGACAGAGACAAATTAATTCTCCTTCATATCTTTCCTTAACCCCATGACGTTTTCCCTCGGGGTTAAGGAAAAGTACATAGTGAAAGTCATTAGGACGTACTTTATTGAGGAATTCGACCGTAGCCTTAGGCTTTGTAGTTGGAACTGTGAGGGCTTAAACTAACCAATAAAACGCAGTATTCTCCACCACCTTGGGACTTGGCACTTGGGAGCCCAGATTAAATTTTTACAGGAGACTCACTTGAAAGTTTCAGACCACTCTAGGTTACGGAAGGGCAGGGTCGGCCAACTGTACAACTCTACTTTTCAAAGCAAGGTAAGAGGCGCTGCTATTTTAAAACATAAATCTGTACCTTTTGTTTCCACCAATGTCACCTCAGACGCCAATGGTAGATATATCTGTAACACCCGTCCCAGGTGGCTAAATAATATTGTGTGAATCTGCTATATTAAATGGTACTATGGACGGGGCCTGAGTTTCAGTTTCAAATCTACGGATGCTATTGCGTGTACTTATAAATAAATTATTACGATGCTTACAACCTTTTGTTTCCTGATTCTAAAATTAACAGTAACGGGTAAAGTCTTCAATTAGAATTGTATTTGCCCAGATACACAAAACAAAATTACTATAGGTCTCTTAATTGCAAATAGTCATAATACCCAAATGTACTAAACATAAAATAATTATTAGTTTCTCTTATTACAGTCTCTTTTAAATATTTTAAATTTGTCACCTTCTGAAGAATCTAATATCACAGCATGGCATCTTTAACATATGAACATCAACAATATACTGTAGGTCCACACTCTCATACACACGCTCACTATACAACATAACCCTAAAATGAAAAACATAACACCTGTTGCAGGCTTGAGTCGTGGCTTGGGAGCGTAGAGCCCTAAAAACTGTGATAACCGCTTCACTTGTTCACACAAGCAATCAAAAGAAAAGGCACGTGCAAGTGTATCAGTACTCACAAATTCAGGGAATATTCAGAGGGGGTAGATGAGGGGAAACTGAGTAATGGACTATCAGCAGCACAGATGAGACCGCAGCACTCGTCTACAGTAGCAGCACACCAACAATCGGGAAACAGTTCTCCATAGTGGTCCAAAGGAGCTTTCCTGATCCTCTCTCTTACAGTCACAATTGTCCGTCTCCTGAATCAGATGAATCAGTTAAACAAGTCCACACGCTAGTTCATCGAGATCTAGCAATAGCTTAACTTAACCAATTGCTTCAAATGCTAAGTTCACAGTAGGAAAGCAAAGCTAATGGCTATTATGCTAAGAATCATTATGCTAATAGAGACCTGGATTTAGACAATCTGTCAATGTCTGGATTGCCTGAAAAGTATAAAGCCAGGCCCCAAACTGATGACTTTGACAACATGTGCAAGGCCGAATGCATCAAACTACAGTCTACAGTCTATGGCAAGCAGAAAACAGGGAAAAACGCCATAACACTTCAAAGCAACATGGGATTCATTCAGAAAAGGCCAACAGGTAAACCAGCCGTCATTAGGTATGCACGTTTTTCCAAAAAGAAGGTGCCTGAGAAGTATTATGGGACTCTCCTTAAAGGATACCTCCCATACAAGTGTGAACATTAATTGAAGACACAACAATTCAACACCTACCAATACTTTTATGAGAGTGCCTGTGTCAAGCTCCCTGGTACACAGTGATGACTGAGTTTGAAATTGTGCAGAATAACAAAATTGGGCTGGATCATATAGAAACTACTGCAGACCATCAACAAGGGGATTCCCATGAGGAAAATTAACAAGACGACGTTCCAGAATACACAACAAATGATTCCAGTAGAGCCGCCGTTGCGCTCACAGAGTGCCCAGTATTGAACTCCAGAGTTGTCCAACAAATGTACCAAGGCTTAAATCAAACACAGGCAGCTGTATTTTATAAAGTCAGAGACTGAACCTCGAGGCTTGTGAATGGTGACAGCCCTGGAAAATTCTTCTCACAATTAGCAACACAACTCGTTCTTTACACTATAACATTTAGTCACAGCATAGAAATAATACACAGACTCATATTTACCTCTTGTAGCTCACAATAATCCAAACCATAGGATAACTGGTCGTCAAACCTAAGTTATGAATGTTATTGCTCTTGTACAATATTCAAATGTCTACTTGACGGTGATAGTTCGTATCTGCCGTTCTCCAAAACTCGGGACCTGGCTGCTTACGACTAAGCTCCGCCCCTCTACCTGACAATTTAACTGGGGTTGGCTGTTCTAGGACATTCCAATTAAAGCAAAGAAAATAAAAGATTGTCATATTACACTGCTAACCAAGTTAGGCTGTTAGGCTGACTACACGTGCTGGTTCATGTACCTGTCAAACAAACTATGATTTGCATGAATTCTAACCTTTGAACTGTAAAGATTATTATTCTTAATTGTTATGCATTTTACCGATCTAATTATTTTAACCATATTTATACATTGGAACTTTTAAAGAAAACAATATTTTAGATCCCAATGTCCAAATGAATTTTAGCCAGGGCTACACCCTCCCCCTTCTGACACCTTTTGTCTGATTCTCTGATGTATGTGTTTGGTGGATGGAGATCAAACTGAATGACCATCCCGTGATGCATTATGGTAGCAGGCTCCTTTGAGGGGTTGCCAGGCTGGTCCAGTCTAGAAGTTTCATTGCCTTCAAGGGCTTCCTCATCATCCTTTTCCATAGCTGGTTGATCTTCAGAGACTTCAGAGCTCTCCTCCTCCTGTCTATACTTATCTCCGGAATTGTGATAAGGAGTGTCTCTTGACCTCATTCAAATCAAAAGCTCGAGGCCTACAGACAGTTTCAAACTCTGCGTCTGATGAGGCTGTATCACCCTCTAATGTTGGATCAGCAGATGTAGTTGGTTTTGATCGGGTATACTGTGATCTGTTGACAGGTTTTCTCCTACAAGGGCCTGTATCATCGGGAGGGTTGGACATCCGAACCATATAACCAATGGGCAACAGATGATCTCTGTGCCAGGTTTTGACTATGCCCGAGCCATGTTCTGGTTTGACCTTGTATACTGGCAGGTTCGGCAACTTCTCCACCACAACATAAGGTGTTGATTTCCATCGGTCTTGCAATGTATGCTTTCCAATTGGTCCAACGTTCCTAATGAGAATTTGGTCACCTCCTTCCAAGTGCAGATCTCTTACACGTTGGTCATAGTGGGCCTTATTTCTCAGGTGACTTTTTGTAGCTGCCTCAGACGCCAACCTGTAAGCATTCTGCAACTCTTTCCTCATCCGGGTGACGTACTGCTGGTATGAGAACTCACTCTCTCCCTCCGGTGAGGTACCAAAACAGATGTCAACTGGAAGCCAGGCTTCCCTTCCATCATCATCTCATCTTCATCCGCTTTGTCCGGGGTCAGGTCGCGGAGGTAGCAGTTCCAGCAGGGCATCCCAAACTTCCCTTTCCCGGGCCACATTTACCAGCTCTGACAGGGGGATTCCAAGGCGTTCCCAGGCCAGTGTGGAGATATAATCCCTCCCCCTGGTCCTAGGTCTGCCCCGCGGCCTCCGCCCAGCTGGACGTGCCTGGAACACCTCCCTAGGGAGGCAGCCAGGTGACATCCTTACTAGATGCCCGAACCACCTCAACTGGCTCCTTTCTACGCAAAGAAGCAGCGGCTCTACTCCGAGTCCCTCACGAATGGCTGAACTTCTCACCCTATCCCTAAGGGAGATGCCAGCCACCCTCCGGAGGAAACTAATTTCTGCCGCTTGTATCCGCGATCTCGTTCTTTCGGCCATGACCCACCCTTCATGACCATAGGTGAGAGTAGGAACGAAGACAGACCGGTAGATTGAGAGCTTTGCCTTCTGGCTCAGCTCTCTCTTTGTCACAACGGTGCGATAAAGCGACTGCAACACCACACCCGCTGCTCCAATTCTCCGGCCCATCTCTCGTTCCATTTTCCCCTCACTCGAGAACAAGACCCCGAGATACTTGAACTCCTTCACTTGGGGTAAAGACTCATTCCCTACTTGGAGTAGACAATCCATCGGTTTCCTGCTGAGAACCATGGCCTCAGATTTGGAGGTGCTGATCCTCATCCCAGCCGCTTCACACTCGGCTGCGAACCGATCCAATGAGTGCTACAGGTCGCAGACCGATGATGCCATCAGGACCACATCATCTGCAAAAAGCAGTGATGCAATCCTCTGCCCACCAACCCGCAGCCCCCCTCCCCCGCGGCTACGCCGTGAGATCCTGTCCATGAATACCACACACAGGATAGGTGACAAAGCGCAGCCTTGGAGGAGGCCAACCCTCACCGGAAACGAGTCCGACTTACTGCCGAGAACCCGGACACAGCTCTCGCTTTGGGAGTACAGAGATTGGATGGCCCTGAGTAGAGACACCCTCACCCCATACTCTCGCAGCACCTCCCACAGTATCTCCCGGGGAACCCGATCATACACCTTCTCCAAATCCACAAAACACGTGTAGACCGGATTGGCATACTCCCAGGCCCCCTCAAAGATCCTCGCGAGGGTAAAAAGCTGGTCCGTTGTTCCACGACCAGGCCGGAAACCGCATTGTTCCTCCTCAATCCGAGGTTCGACTATCGGTTGAACCCTCCTTTCCAGCACCCTGGAGTATTCTTTCCCGGGGAGGCTGCCTCTGTAGTTGGCACACACTCTCCGGTCCCCCTTTTTGAACAGGGGAACCACCACCCCAGTCTGCCACTCCTTAGGTACTGTCCCCAACTTCCACGCAATGTTGATAAGACGTGTCATCCATGACAGTCCCTCAACACCCAGAGCCTTCAGCATTTCTGGGCGGATCTCCTCAACCCCTGGGGCTTTGCCACTGTGGAGTTGTTTGACTACCTCAGTGACCTCCGCCAGGGAGATTGATACTGATCCCCCATCATCCTCCAGCTCTGCCTCTACTATAGAGGGTGGGTTTGTCGGGTTCAGGAGTTACTCAAAGTGTTCCTTCCACCTCCCAATCACCTTGTCAGTTGAGGTCAACAGCGTCCCATCCTTACTGTATACAGCTTGGATAGTTCCCTGCTTTCCCCTCCTGAGGTGTCGGATGGTCTTCCAGAACCGCTTTGGTGCCAACCGAAAGTCCTTCTCCATGGTTTCTCCGAACTCCTCCCACACCCGCTGCTTTGCCTCTGCCACGGCCGAGGCTGCAGTCCTTCGGGCCTGTCGGTACCTTGCAACTGCCTCCGGAGTCTCCTGGGATAACATATCGGACGGCTCCCCTGACCACCGGTGTCCACCAGGATGTTCGAGGGTTACCGCCCCTTGAGGCAGCTGCGTCTGAGAGCTGTGGTCTCAAGGTCTTAGGTGCTTCCCTTCCAAACATTAGGAATATGGAGAGTATCCTGTAGTGTAATTTTTAGTACCATTGTTCTGTGTATCTTTCCAGTTTTTTATGGGAGTTGTTGTCCACTGTGAATGGCCAAACTAATTTTGAACACCAAGCCTGAGAAATTAAAATAACGTTTTTAACATCCTCTAGGGTGAAATTTGTTTGTTATTTAAGGCAGAGATGTATTGTAATTAACATTTTAGGCAAAATATTAAGAGACAAGGTAAGCCAAGGTTCACTGCCGTTCCTTTTGGAACATTTTTTGCTGTGTCCTGTATATTTTTCTTTGGTTGACTGGGATCTTCAAGAAAATATAAATGTATTGATTAATTTATTCACACACTGTTATGACATAAAAAGCCTCAGACTCAGTCTATTGTTACAATTAATTTGTTAGACAAGATTAAAGATTATTGCTATTATTCTTAGTATCTGACTAAAAGTCAGCCTTTCAGTTATAATTAGACAAAATTACAGATTTTCACCTCTTTCACCTCCTATTTTTTTAGGACCCAGTTTTGTTCTCTGGATCTCTGAGGATGAACCTGGACCCCTTTGATTGCTACTCTGACGAAGAGGTATGGAGAGCCCTGGAACTGGCTCATCTCAAAAGTTTTGTGTCAGGCCTACCAGATAAAATCAACCATGAGTGCTCGGAGGGAGGAGAAAACCTCAGGTGCGTCAGCATATACAACATTCCAGAACGTTGATAAAATGAGGTGATATATAATGTTTATCCATTATGCCATTATGTATGATGAGCATTTAGGTGTCATTTCTAAGCTGGCCTTAGTGTACTTGCGTAAGCAACAGTTGCAGAGTGCCCTTGCCATAGGCCAGGCTACTAAGAAATGGTGGCATCAATGGCTGCATGAGCCAGGCTAAAAGTCCAAACTGTAGGCACCATATCTTTAGCTTTTCTTGCAAGCCCGGCTCGTCAATGCGCTCTAAGCCTTTGTTCAGTAATCACCACCTACAGATTAACTGCCTCTAGTAACTTTAATCTTTAAGCATTATACTGTTTACAAAGACTATTAACAGGCTTTTTGATCATGGTGGGAATTGGATCCTCATTGATTAAGAAAAATTTGTTGCACAATTTTCCCTTGACAACTAATATGCTTCTGGATTTTCATGGTTTAATTTTAATCCTAGCCCATTTAAGGTTATTGTAAAGTTTACATAGCAGTCTCTATAGTACAGTTTTTGTCAATATTGCTCCAATGGGAGGAAGACGTAACTCTAGTTAGTGGTGCGCTCCGGTACTTGATAAAATATAAATAATTAATAGTCTTTCAATATACACAAGATAGGATGTTATTCTATCCATTATGCCATATTCCAAGAGGAGCACTTCAAAAGACAATATTTTAGAATGGACTTGGGTTGAGAACAGATATGTCATTGGGGTTTTCAAGTGGGCACCCTCCATCCCAGATGTTTCGTTAATTTGAGCCCACAACACATCCAGAAGGCCTAACGGTGACGTCTCAGGGCCACCCCCCTCTATATCCGCTCTCGGCACGGCCAAATATAAAAACATTAAAAAAAATTCAAAAATATATATAAAATAAGGTTATTTAACTGAGAGTTATCCCCATACCTATCCCTAATTCCTATTCCTGCAGGCTTTCAATGCCAACTCTGCAGGGATACTTACCACCTGAAAAGACGATAATCTTTCCCTACTCTGTTACTGCAGGCTTAATATATGACGCTCTGAAGATATCCCTATACCTATCCCTATTTCGTATTCCTGCAGGCACTTTCTGCCAACTCTGCAGGGATACTTACTACCTGAAAAGAAGAGAATCTGTTCCTGCAGGCTTGATAAATGACGCTCTGTAGGAAAGACTTACCTTTTATCCCTTTGTCCTGAGATTAAACCTTTTTATGGTTTTTCAACATGTTCTTTACTTTTGTGTCCATATAGGATCCTTCCTTTTCAGCCACAGCCACTGGCTACTTCTTTCTGCTATATCTCATATAGCTTTTATGGTCTGGCGCAAATCTTTGCCGCAGATCCCCAACTCCTTAAGTAGTTTGGTTGTTGATATTGCCACAAATCCACGGCATCCAACTTCCACAGGGCACACCTTTGTTCTCCAACCTCGCTGTTCTGCTTCAGCTGCTAATTCGCTATAGCGGAGTTTCTTTCTTTCGTAAGGCTCGTCTATTGCTTCTTCCCACGGGACTGTTAGCTCTATAAAATCAACAATTTGCTGTGTGTTGGACCAGAGTAATAAGTCTTAAGTTGGTTGTTGCAATCTCCGATGGGACTCTCAGTTGTTGGCCAACATCAGCAAGCATTTTCCAATCACATGCTCTCCTCAGCTGCCCTGAGCTTTGTTTTGCTCTGTAACTCTACTTTCCCGGAACTCCCTCCCTGACAAAGCGAATGTGGTGAATGTCGCCCTCTGCTCCAATTGGCAGGGCATTAACTGTTGAGTGCCTATGCTCTATTGCTTCCGACAAGCATTTTAGGACTTAATTGTGGCGCCAGGTGTGTCTTCCTTGAGTAAATGACTCAATGACAAGTAACTTGTCTTGCACCAAGCCATTATGTGTTTGAGATTAGCCGTCCTGCCACAGAGAGGGCAAGTTGGATCCTCACCTACCCATTGGCTGAGTTTGTCGGTGTTGGCAGTACGTCGTAGGTTGCCCTAACAATGAAGCTAATTCTTGTGGATTCCATTCCCCACAAGTCTTTCCAGGTAATTTTCCTCTGCTCTACACTTTCCCAGTTCATCCATCACCCCTGTTTGGCTTGTGAGACAGTTTTCGCGCTCCTTACTGCTTCCTCTTGCTTACATATCTGTTCTATCACTAATTTGCATTGTTCCAAAGGGGTTGCTTTTGACCATCTCGGTTTACTTGTACCAAGTCCAAATCCTCCTTGTCCATGTTGTACTTGTCCTATTTTTTCCGTATGTTTAAAGGCTGCTTTTGCTTGCAGTACTGCCACTTTTGGATTCTATTTCCGTCCTGTTGCTAATGTGGGTGCCGCTTTTCTTACAATACTATCTCGGGATTCCGCAAGTGTCATTTCTAATCTAGCTTTAGTGCACTTAAATTCCTCTGTAAACTCGGTAAGCGGCAGTTCCAGAGCTCTTTTCCCGTAAGGAGCCATGCTACTAAGACACCGTGGGCATGCATTTCCTAGCATAAAAGCTGACTCTTCTTTCTAGCTTTTCAACTTTAGTGATGTCATCATACACTGTCAATGGCCACATGAGCCAGGGTATAAGTCCAAACTGTAGGCACCATAGTTTTAGCTTTCCTGGCAACCCTGACTTCTCAATGTTCTCTAGGCCTCTGTTCAGTTCAGAAATACAGTAGTTAGTTAATAGTCTTCTTCACAACAAATAATTTTACATGGCAGGGACTCACTGCAGAGATATGTTTTCCTCTAGGTTAATGCAGTAATTTACTTTGTAAATAATATAATTATAACAATAGCAATAATATTATCTTGTGTCCTTGAGTTATTAGAAGGGCACTTATAAATCCCATGTATTATTATTAAAATAAGTGGTTCTGTGAATAGGATACATTTAACAGCCTTCTGCTGGCAATGGAAGCATGACAAGTTGCTAGCTTGACATTTATGCTTGCTATTGAAAGTGAACTATGTTATTGTGGTTGCTACTAGCTACATACATGTTTAACCGACAAATCAGTTGCCGAGATGCATATCAAATGCCTTGTGTCAAAAGCTTTGGAGAATCGCTGCACTGTGCTAGACTAGCTAGATAACTAGAGCCCACTACACCAACCTGAGGTTGTGGATGAGACACTGAAATGGCACTCCCACGTCCTGACTCATCTACTGCTGAAGCAACAGGAGATAACTTTTCCTCCTCCACCTCCTCTAGCCTGGCTCTCGCCTTGTTGCCTAACTGTCCGTTTTCTGTTTTTAAAAGCTATTTCCATTGTGTTGACTGTTGTCCTTCTGAATTTGTTAACTAGCTAGATGCCGAAATAGAGAACCGACGAGGCCACGCCCCCATTTAGCTCTTGCGTTCCCGGAGGTATTTTGGCCATTCATTTTTCTCATTGAGGAATGCAATAACTGTAATTGAATACGATTTTAAAGCATTACACGGTCCAATAGATTCCGACATTGTTTATTAGATTTTACTACATAGATTCAATCGAAGAAAAAAAATCTTCATCGCCAAAAAAGTCTAGGGTATGAGCCTGTGTACGTATCGAGTCTCGTCGTAAAAATAACTACAAAGCCTATACCACAAAGCGCTTAAATGCCACAGATCTTAGATCAGTTTTAAATGCCCATCAGCGATTGAGTGTAACACAAAACCGACCTAGGATATTTTTCTCCTGTGTCAACTTTATCCTTTCTGATAGCTCTCTTTGCATTCTTTCTCTTTACCGTTCAAACAATGAATTAAGTAGTTGTGTATATTCATACGTATAAACCTATTTAGTGATTTTTTATAAAATGTTGTGTTTGTCATTGTTTGCTAGTACTGTATAGTATATATTGTTTGCTTGTGCTTTTAGTATTTTTTATAATATAGATTGGTTGCTTTGCTTGCTAACGTAGCTATATCAACAAAATGGTGCCGTTTCGTCCCTGACCGCAACCATCGTTCTGGAGTGCATAACTGTAGTACGTTTTATTTATTTCCAACATGTGAGTCTTGTAACTGCCTGCTAACTAACTAAACAAACTAACTAGCTAACAAACTAACTAAACTAGCGAGATAGCTAACTAACGAACTAACTAAATGTCATGTCACTTGACTTGGAAGACTTCACTCAAACTAAAGCGAATGACGTTACCTAGCTAGCTTGCTAGGAACGAGAGCAACGAATCGGGACCGGAGGGGAGGTTGCACAGAGTAGCGCAGGAAATCGTTTTAGAGCCAATCAGAGCCTTGCAAAAAATACAGTTTGTAGTTTTTTATTTGAAGCGTTGACAAAAACGTTATATACAAATTCACAGTTCAACACGTTAAAAACCAGTTAGCATGTTTAGAAGAGTGTGTGCCAACTACAGAGGCATCACATTACTCAGCCTCCCCGGGAAAGTATACTCCAGGGTGCTGGAAAGGAGGGTTCGACCGATAGTCGAACCTCGGATTGAGGAGGAACAATGCGGTTTCCGGCCTGGTCGGGGAACAACGGACCAGCTTTTACCCTCGCGAGGATCTTTGAGGGGGGCCTGGGAGTATGCCAATCCGGTCTACACGTGTTTTGTGGATTTGGAGAAGGCGTATGATCGGGTTCCCCGGGAGATACTGTGGGAGGTGCTGCGAGAGTATGGGGTGAGGGGGTCTCTACTCAGAGCCATCCAATCTCTGTACTCCCAAAGCGAGAGCTGTGTCCGGGTCTGCGGCAGTAAGTCGGACTCGTTTCCGGTGAGGGTTGGCCTCCTCCAAGGCTGCGCTTTGTCACCTATCCTGTTTGTGGTATTCATGGACAGGATCTCACGGCGTAGCCGCGGGGAGGGGCTGCGGGTTGGTGGGCAGAGGATTGCATCACTGCTTTTTGCAGATGATGTGGTCCTGATGGCATCATCAGTCTGCGACCTGCAGCACTCATTGGATCGGTTCGCAGCCGAGTGTGAAGCGGCTGGGATGAGGATCAGCACCTCCAAATCTGAGGCCATGGTTCTCAGCAGGAAACCGATGGATTGTCTACTCCAGGTAGGGAATGAGTCTTTACCCCAAGTGAAGGAGTTCAAGTATCTCGGGGTCTTGTTCTCGAGTGAGGGTAAAATGGAACGAGAGATGGGCCGGAGAATTGGAGCAGCGGGTGCGATGTTGCAGTCGCTCTATCGCACCGTTGTGACGAAGAGAGAGCTGAGCCGGAAGGCAAAGCTCTCAATCTACCGGTCTATCTTCGTTCCTACTCTCACCTATGGTCATGAAGGGTGGGTCATGACCGAAAGAACGAGATCGCGGATACAAGCGGCGGAAATGAGTTTCCTCCGGAGGGTGGCTGGCATCTCCTTTAGGGATAGGGTGAGAAGTTCAGCCATTCGTGAGGGACTCGGAGTAGAGCCGCTGCTTCTTTGCGTAGAAAGGAGCCAGTTGAGGTGGTTCGGGCATCTAGTAAGGATGCCACCTGGCCGCCTCCCTAGGGAGGTGTTCCAGGCACGTCCAGCTGGGCGGAGGCGCGGGGCAGACCTAGGACCAGGTGGAGGGATTATATCTCCACACTGGCCTGGGAACGCCTTGGAATCCCCCAGTCAGAGCTGGTTAATGTGGCCCGGGAAAGGGAAGTTTGGGATGCCCTGCTTGAACTGCTACCTCCGCGACCCGACCCCGGACAAAGCGGATGACGATGATGATGATGTTTAGAAGAAACCGTCCCTCTCTACAAACCAGGAACGAATTTTAAGTGTTGGTAGAACAGGGATCTTATATTCGCGGTTCTAAAATATTTCTATGGAGAATAGAGTGGGGAAATTATCTTCCGGAACGATCGGTGGGAGGAGCGTCGGTACTCTATGGGCCAATTCCAATCCCTTAAAGTTGCCGACTTTTCCTCGACACTCACCACTTCTCCTCGACGTGAACGCGCGCCGCCAGAGTGGCTACATGTAATCTTCTATGCCTCCTCCAGCGAAGGGCGCATCAAAGCTGACTTTTAACAGAATCTGCCCCAGAATTCTTTGCAATGAATGACGAACACAGGTTGAAAAGTTCTTCACCATTTCAAATTAACCGTTTTCGTTCTCTCCATTACTACAAATTAGCTAGAACTGATTTATTTTATAACTATTTAACTTAGGTAGCTTTATGCTAAAATATAGCATAGCAAATTGTTTATATTAAAAAGTTAACCAAATATAACTACAACGTCTTCTTCTTCTCATAATCTTCCCATGGGTTATTCGGAGTAATTGAAGAAAGTAAAAGCCACATGCTACTGCTGTAAAACTTTCCATTGTTATTGCTTTCTTCTTGCTGGTGAAGGAGGAGTCGGTTCCAATTTGAAAAGTTAAGTCCCACCTCGCCTCCCTGCCTCTCAAGTGTCCACTCGATGACGAATAAAACGTCACAAAAGTTGCCACTCACGGAGGAACCTTCATGAAGTACCCTTCTTTAACATCGATTGAAATCGACCCTATGACAAGCGCTCACTCTTTCTCGTGCTCAAACAAAATGCGCGTGCCAAGTAATGTGAAGTAGATATGGGCCTTGAATTACACACACAGCGTACTTGCGTTTTTGATCAACACTATCATGTTATTTATGCGAGTTTGGAATGACAGATGAATAGATCACGGGCAATGTTTTTTCTTACATAAAAAAAAACGATCCAGGGCTATTCAGAAAATAAGCCTAATGATGTCCCTGAATTCATACCCTTGTGAATACTGCCAAGTCATACCCTTGAATATACTGCCATCTAGTGACCAAAATGTTGACTAAACAGACTTGCAGGAAAGACCACCACTCGGTCAGCTATAATATAAGGCGTTTTTGTTCTTTATGAAGTTTTTTTTCTTATACTCCCAGTCAGCAAGTCATCGGTAATAAAACATTTCTAAAAGACAAAAACTGTATCTTGTCACTTCTGTTCTAGTCACATAGTTGTGGCGGATAATAAGTAGACGGGAAAAAGTAGACCAAACTTGAGAATCTAAAAGGGAAGGTTAGTGCCTTTGAATCACACATTTCTCGTTGTGACGGAGAATAACTTAACTGTTTAAACGTTTTTTTAGCTATAGTGTTGTTTGAACCCTCCCTTTAATAATTTTTATCGAGAGAGAGGGAGAGAAATGTCACGGTCACGCCGGAAAGAGGCGTGCACCACCCTCACCAGGAAAAAGAAATACAAATACATAGCAATATGATTGGCCATAGAATTTCATTCGGTTTATGTGTGTTAGTGCTACTGTGCTTGTTTCAATTCAAATCAACTAACCACTTTTCATGCTTTTCATGCGGTAGAAAAATTCCAAGGAGGCGGATTGGCCGCCTTTGGGAGTGCCGCAGCCAGCCCACTATGGTAGCCGCTGCAGCAACTACCACATCCTTGTGTGTTGGAGTGATTCTATTTGCTCTCATAACCGTACAGGCTGTCCTGTCCATGCGATACTGGCGTTGTTGGTGTTGTCTTAACTATACAGCTAGTCTAAACAAAACAAATAAGTCTTAATCTAATACCTCCAAGTAGCAATCAGCAGACGTGAGATTGGTTGGTAGGCAGGTTTTAATTGGATAACAAATTAATTAATAGATTATGCCCAAATATGGGCTAAAAAGTACGGACAAAATAGGATAGATGGATAGTTAAGTTTCTCAAATCTTTGTTTAAAAACTCCATGAAAACAAAATACCATTACATAAAGTGATACACCTAAAGGATAGTTTGCCCAAATAAACATTTTAATTGCTTTCAACTGCATCTGTAACATCTGCACATTGACTGAAGGCTACTCATTAACAAACAAAACTCAATTAACATTATTTGATAGATATTACTAAATAAATCAATATTATTATTATTGTAAAACTGTTAATTTTGTCAACAAAAATTTTGACAAAGTATTCGTTGACGACCTTTTTTCATGACTAAATTGTAACGTAAATGAAAGAAATGTTGACAAAAATTAAGACAATCTTACTTCATTATGCCGTGACGAATTAAGACGAGACGAAATAGCTGGCTCTGTTCACGTACAACCTAGATCAAAGTTGCCGTCTCAAGGCATTTATTGTTTTCCTTTTTAACCATTAATTTAATTGCATAATAAATTCTCCCTGCCTGAAGAAGAATCATACCCTTGTATATACTTCCATCTAGTGACCGCAATAAATTGTTGGTTAACATATACATGTACATTTTATGCGGTAACTAGAAGGCAGCATACACAAGGGTATCATTTTGGTCCTTCATTCCAGCTCGCTCCCCTCAAGGCTTTCTCTCTTCCCATTCATTGTCTACGAATAAAGCATGTAAAAGAGGTAATTAAAAAATAATTAGTGGACAGATTAATTAGCTGTGTACAAACGCATTCCAATGGACAATTGGCTTTGCAATGGAAGCGAAATGCCCAAAACTGCGTCCATAGTTAGGTGCCGAAAAATGGGACTAATAATAATAATAAAACTTAACAATAACAGTATATGATTGCGTCTTACGACGCAATCACATAACTAGAAAATGCATTTCCACAAGAAAATATGGGTGTGATTGCGTTTCCACCATCAGCAACCAGGCAGTGCCAGCCCCCTAAAATAACCACTAAAGCACTTATTTCGTCCTCGTGTGTTGGTGGACAGCGTTGAATTGAACACAAGTGTAAACGCCCACTTGGGGCCAGTTGCAACGTCTGACTTCTTCCATTCTGCAGGGGAACTGGGTCTTCCTACTTTTTGATGTGTACAGGTATTTAATAAACGCTCTATCAACATTTATAGATTATTAGTTAATTAATAAATACATTTTATAATCGATCAACTTGATTTAGGGTCACATTAAATAATAAGGGGGCACCAACCAAGGACTTTAGCTTATTGTTATTAATATTAATTTAGCTATGTTGACGCTGTAAGGAGAGGCGTCGTTTTTTCGCCGCTTCTCATCATCTTTTTTGTCAGATTTATTGTAGTTTTGTTTTGTTTACGTTTGTGCTAGTTGTGTTTTTTGTAGTGTGTTTTATGTTCAGCTGTGAAGCTTTTGTTTTCCTCGCTATTTTAACGCTAAGGGACACTTATCACCGGTAAGCCGTAAGTAAGTTTTTGTGGTTGCTAGGCTCACTAGCTAACAGGACTTCACTACTGTACAACGCCGGTCTCGCACCGGACTGGCATGGCACCGGAGTGCCCATTCTCTCAGTGGCTACAACACTCTGAACTGCAGCGAATTTTGGATTTCTTCCCAGCTGCATCTGCAGTTTCCTGACGATTGTTGTTCCCTGGGTCGGAGCGCTCCATCGCCTCTCATGACGAGAAAGTGCATCTGCAGCCGACGCAGTTCCTAACGTCTCTGCGGTGACCGAACGTTCGGTACTGCAGGGCCGTCTGCGGTTTGCCCTCCCAGACCATCTGAGGAAGCATCAGACTATCCACTTTTAAATCTGGCCTAAAAACCTTTCTATTTGATTGTTTTATGTTGTACAACATTTGAAAATCTGACATAATTAATGTGTTTGTTGTTTAATACCCTTTACCCTTGTAATCTTGTGATGTTCATCGATGTCCTCTGCCTCAATTCCCATGTCTGTCTTATGTTCATTACATCCTGAATTGTATCTTGTGCTGTTTTTATTGTATATGTATTGTACGGTGACCTTGAGTGTTTAGAAAGGCGCCTATAAATTAAATGTATTATTATTAAGGGTCCTAGCCCGAAGGGCGGAGACCCTTATAGTTATTGTACCGGTTTATTCTTCCCTATTATTATAATTAAGGGTCCTAGCCCGAAGGGCGTAGACCCTTATAGTTATTGTATTGGTTTATTCTTCCCTATTATTAAGGGTCCTAGCCCTAAGGGCGTAGACCCTTATTGTTATTGTATTGGTTTATTCTTCCCTATTATTAATAAGGGTCCTAGCCCAAAGGGCGTAGACCCATCTAGTTATTGTATTGGTTTATTCTTCCCTATTATCATTATTAATAATATTAATTATTAATAATAATAATAATAATAATAATAATAATAATAATGTTTGCCGCCGTTGGGGGCAAATTCCCGTGAGATGCGATACGCTAGAAATTGAAACTTTGCACACGGGTCAGTACTGGTAACCGCTACTCCCAAACCAAAGATGACCCAAACTGGACTGATGGTGGCGCAAGTGACACAAAATTTCACACTTTGAAAGGCCATATCTCATACATCATATGACCTATACAGTCACCAAATTTGGATCATAGGTCCATCTCCACATGGGGAACAAAAAAGCCTCTGGACCCCTAAAGTCCGTCAGGATAGATTTGCCATTTTGAATTTTGTGAAAAACACTTAAATGAATGGAACTTTTGATCGGTTTGTCCAATCTGCACCAAACTAGGCAGGTAGCATCAATGGACCATGATATTCAAATGGTGTATAAAGCAGACCTTATCAGCCAAAACATGTGACCGCTATAAGCCAATGAAATTCGAAGAGGGTGTGGCTTATCACATACATGATTCTAACTCTGTGACACTCTGTCCAATTCTCATGAAACTTGATACACTGCCTCTAGAGGCTTCATTGATCATGCATGCGAAGCCATTTTACACATTTGCCTTTAGGGGGTGCTATAAATGCCACATATTTATATCTCTTTATGTGAATGACCAAATTGCATGAAGGTTTACACATATGCTCTAGAGCAGAGTCTAAGTCAACTAGTAAAAGAAGATTGTGATTGGACCAATGGTTGGCCTTGTGGGCGTGGCTTATCACGTAAATGCCTATAAATCAGTCAAACTCAGTCCAATCCACATGAGATTCCTTACACTGCTTCTTGATGCTTATCTGGTCACCTCCGCAAATCAATTTCCACATCTGCTTTTAGGGGGCGCTATAGAGGCCACATATTGATCTTCATGGATGGGGGAATGCCAAAATAGTCAGCATTGGCGTTGTTAGACACTTGAAACTTTGCGTGCTGTTTGGTACCAGTACCAGCTACTCCCATACCAAATATGACCCCGTTGGACCTCATGGTGACGCTATAATAGGTTATCCAATTTGCAAAGGTCACATCTCCAATACAATTTTACCTAGAGTCACCAAACAAAGTTCCTAGGTCCATCTCTCTGTGATGAACAAAAAAGCCTCTTGGACCACTAAAGTCTGCCATTTAGAATTTTTGGGAAAAATACATAAACCTATAGATCATTTTATCTGTATGGCCAATCTGCACCAAATTTGAAACGTAGCGTCAATGCACAATTATATGTAAATGGTGTATAAAGACCTTTCAACTTGATTCATAATTTCATTTTCACATATATTACCGGATACAGGCAAGACAAAACGGTTCACCAAGATTTTAAATGTGAGTGGGCGTGTCTAGTGGGCGGCCCACGTGATACAAATATTTCCAATATGTTGTCATTTTTTTATAGGTTACCGTGTTAGTTTTATCCTTCTATTAATATTGGACATTGACTATAACTAACGGTTTCATAACAACGGTAAGTCTAGTTATTACATTGTTAATATATTTGCATTGGCAGAGAAATGTACAATGTAAAATGTGTATGTGCTAACCAGACGTTGGCATTCGCTAGCTTGCTACCTCCGTTTTCTGGTAATGTCCTGATATGACTGTAACGTTAAAGATTTAACTGTTTATATAAATGGCACGTCTAGTATTATTCTGATACTGCTGGGCTTGCTCCTTACCTAAGGTTATGTCTGCAGTGTCTGAGAAATTGACATTTATATGCTGATTTGCCCATCGCGTTAGCTTTAGCGATAGCATTAGCTATTTAACCAGCTGTATATTGGACGTGGTCGTGGGCATTAGCTGGCTATCTAGCGCTATGATTGTCTTGTATCCTCACATCGTCAGGACGGTAACATTAAAGAGTACGCTATTTATACATTTAAATCGAATGTTACATAATTAACAGTGCCTATCACTGCTTGACAAACTGATGTATTAGAAAGTTAAAATCTCAACCGATGCGCGCGCATCCTCATTGTTCACAACAAGAACTGGGGGATATCAAAGCATTCTACCATTCCAGTCTTCTGGTGCTGCAAATAACAAGGTAGTAATTACTTACATTTTTCTAGTAAACACAACAACCTAGTTCCTTGGCGAGTGGCAATTGTTAAGGTTCGACCCCTCCTCGGGTTACCTTCCGAATTCGGTGATGGGAAGGAAGATCACTCAGACACAAGGATACAATATGAGATGATTAGTTTATTATGACACTTCTAAGAATAAGAACAACACTTGTTTAATGCTAGATTATAATATGAAGCACAAGCATAGAAACAGAATAATTACCTTTTTGCAGATATGTAACCCTAATGGTAATATCTGGGAGTGTATCAGCGGCCGCTGCAGGATAGATTCTCAAACTATTTCCCTTTCTCGCCCTCTCTTGTACTCTGGCCGCCCCCAGCCATATCTCGTGAGCCCGATGGTGTGTCTCAACCCGCCCCCCCCTGTATGTCCTGTTATTCAGTTTCAATGGTCGGAGTGTTCTCTTCTCTAGATAACGGCCAAGCATGCTCTCCCCCGCGACAATCAGCACAGGCCTCAAGGTTATTCTCACAACACCTAATATTGTCGCAACCTAATAGTTAGCTGTTTCACTCCTGCCATAGGGAGGATATTATTCTACACAATGAACTCTCTTTAAACTATTTTATGTGTCAAAAGTATCGTGATATAGTTTGTGCTCTCGTATTAAAGATGATGAAGATGTTAGCTAACGTTGGCTAACTACACAATGACAAAACGAAATGCGTGACTTTTCTGGAAAGGAATGAAAAGCAAACAACTTATACTTTAATTCGGATACTAAAACCCATCTTCACAACGTTTGTTGACGTAAGCATAGTTTTGGTAGTATAAACCGCGGTGAAGTCAGTTTGATATACCACCTCATTTGGCACTTTTTCAAGTAAATCATTTTAATAGCTCTCTACATACAAAAAAGTTTGGTCAAACATTTTGCAAAGTGTTTTGTTTTTTATTTTTTTATTATATTATTTCCCTTGTCCAGTAGTTTTGTTTTCTGCAGTCGGAATGTATCTACTGCTCTCCTAGCCTGAGAGATCTGGAAAAAACAGCCCTAATTTAGAGACTTTTTTCACCACAGCGTCCTATACTTTAGAGCAGAGCATTTCGGTCAGGAGAACCATGGAACGTCCATAGAACGCCATTGTTCTGCGTCACTGAAATATGAATTGACAATGAGGCTACCTACCTTGGCGCTAATTTTGAGTGCTTTCCTATGGAAGGAGAAAGCGATTTCTCCGTTCAGTAATATCATGACAAGGGCTTTTGCCCAAACGGTCTAGACACAGTCAGGACGTCTCAGTTAAACGTATCGATATAGCTAGCTAACGTGAGCTAAACCAAAGGCCAGGCTATTTTTTTTTTGTTTACCTCAGACTCACAGGCTCTCCCATGCAAACGTCGATGTTTAGTTTTCACACACAGCTTACTGACAACAGGCGATTACACTTGACACGATCCACGTCCTATGAAGGACGGGTTCAAGTCTTGTTAGATATTAACGTAACGTGTCTGCAAGTTTTATAATGCGTGTTTACAGTATTGAAGTGTTAGAGACATAACGATGGTGGATCTACAGTGCATCCGGAAAGTATTCATACCCCTTCACTTTTTCCACATTTTATTATGTTACAGCCTAATTCCAAAATGGATTAAATAAAAAAAAAAAATCCTCAACATTCTACACCCAATACACCCCACCCCAAAGTGAAAAAGGTTTTTTTGAATTTTTTGCAAATATATTAAAAATAAGATATCACATGTACATAAGTATTCACACCCTTTACTCAATACATTGTTGAAGCACCTTTGGCAGCAATTACAGCCTCAAGTCTTCTTGAGTATGACGCTACAAGCTTGCCACACCTATTTTGGGGCAGTTTCTCCAATTCTTCTTTGCAGATCATCTCAAGCTCCATCAGGTTGGATGGGGAGCGTCGGTGCACAGCCATTTTCAGATCTCTCCAAAGATGTTCAATCGGGTTCAAGTCTGGGCTCTGGCTGGGCCACTCAGGGACATTCACAGACTTGTCCCAAAGCCACTCCTTTGTTATCTTGGCTGTGTGCTTAGGGTCGTTGTCCTGTTGGAAGGTCAACCTTCACCCCAGTCTGAGGTCCAGAGCGCTCTGGAGCAGGTTTTCATCAAGGATCTCTCTGTACATTGCTGCATTCATCTTTCCCTTGATCCTGACTAGTCTCCCAGTTCCTGCCGCTGAAAAACACCCCCACAGCATGATGCTGCCACCACCACGCTTCACTGTAGGGATGGTATTGGCCAGGTGATGAGCAGTGCCTGGTTTCCTCCAGACATGACACTTGGCATTCAGGCCAAAGAGTTCAATCTTGGTTTCATCAGACCAGAGAATTTTGTTTCTCATGGTCTGAGAGTCCTTCAGGTGCCTTTTGGCAAACTCCATGCGGGCTGTCATGTGCCTTTTACTGAGGAGTGGCTTCTGTGTGGTCACTCTACCATAAAGGCCTGGTTGGTGGAGTGCAGCAGAGATGGTTGTCCTTCTGGAAGGTTCTCCCATCTCCACAGAGGAACACTGGAGCTCTGTCAGTGACCATCGGGTTCTTGGTCACCTCCCTGACCAAGGCCCTTCTTCCCCGATTGATCAGTTTGGCCAGGCGGCCAGCTCTAGGGAGAGTCCTGGTGGTTCCAAACTTCTTCCATTTGCGAATGATGGAGACCACTGTGCTCGTTGGGACCTTCAATGCTGCAGACATTTTTTTGTACCCTTCCCCAGATCTGTGCCTCAATACAATCCTGTCTCGGAGGTCTACAGACAATTCCTTGGATTTCATAGCTTGGTTTTTGCTCTGACATACACTGTCAACTGTGGGACCTTATATAAACAGGTGTTTGCCTTTCCAAATCATGTCCAATCAATTGAATTTACCACAGGTGGAGTCCAATCAAGTTGTAGAAACATCTCAAGGATGATCAGTGGAAACGGGATGCACCTGAGCTCAATTTTGAGTGTCACAGCAAAGGGTGTGAATACTTATGTACATGTGATATTTATTTTTATTTTTTTTAATACATTTGCAAAAAATTCCAAAAAAGGTTTTTCACTTGGTCATTATGCGGTATTGTATGTAGAATGTTGAGAATAATTTTTTATTTAACCCATTTTGGAATTAGGCTGTAACATAATAAAATGTGGGAAACGTGAAGGGGTATGAATACTTTCCGGATGCACTGTAGCTAACCTCAGCTCAGGCTAAAAAGTCAAGGAGCCTAGTCATCGTTACTACTATCCTAACACAATAGGGCATTGAGGTTCTACATTTGCATAATAGCCCAGCAAGCCCTCTGTTTAAATTTTTTGGGGGGGGGGCAACCGTGACTTTGAACGCTGGACTCATTAATGACCACTCCTCCAATTTCATTGACCTGTATCTGGCACAGCTGGCGCCAACCACAGCGCACGAGCTTGAACCCTATGGCAGGGCTAAAGTGGAACGCACAGTCGCGAAAGCCCGACTGTTGAATTTAAATTCAAATAATTTGTTATCAATTGAGACCAAAGGGTGTCAACACGATATACTACTCTTGATGGAGGGGAGAGGGACGAATGCCAACTGTGTGAACCATTGTAGGGATATGGTGGAATACATTGTCGGTGATAGACCGGCCTTGTTAAAGAAAAATTCATCGATAGTGCCAAGTCTAGTCAACTACAATTGTTTCAATAAGTAATGCTTCCAGTATTTTCATAAAAAGCGAGAAAAATCTGTGTTAGACCTGCGTGAGTACACTCACATGTCGCGCCGACATGACAAATTGGCTGACCACTCCGTGCAAAAGGGCAAGTCTCGCAAAATGTGTATCTTTGGATTTTCTTCAAAATCACACGAGAGTTGCAAAACATCCTCAGCTTCATTTTGAGACCCGCGTAATTGAGGTGCTCTGAACTTTGACCGAGTTATGCCTTTTACAGTAAAAAAAAAAATTCTTGATAGAACGCTGGAAAAATGCCATAGGTTCAAATTACTTTTTCAGAACTGACGTCGCCAACTTCAAGCTGAAATATCTCAAAATGTGTATCTTTTGATTTCAATAAAAATGACATTTTAATCTAGAGGCTTCGAATTTTCTTTTAAAGGGACTGAAATAGAGGTGCTCACGTATTCAGACATACATACATACTAAGAAGACTTCTAAACTAATTTCCAAAAACTTGCTGTTTACCAATCATTATACAAAATTTATCAGTTGAAGGCAAGCTTCTGTTAATTAAAACAGTTTACATATTCATAAAATTACAGATATAAAAGAGAGATAATTATCGCCTGGTATGTAAATAGATGTATCCTATAGGTGTGCAATTCAAACAGTTTACATATTCATAAAATTACAGATATAAAAGAGAGAGATAATTATCGCCTGGTATGTAAATAGATGTATCCTATAGGTGTGCAATGCCATTGAACAATGTAGTGTTACAACAACACGACAGGAACAATGTACGTGCATAACGTTCAGCAATGTAACAATGCTATTATAAGTTAATTCAAACAGTTTACATATTCATAAAATTACAGATATAAAAGAGAGAGATAATTATCGCCTGGTATGTAAATAGATGTATCCTATAGGTGTGCAATTCAAACAGTTTACATATTCATAAAATTACAGATATAAAAGAGAGAGATAATTATCGCCTGGTATGTAAATAGATGTATCCTATAGGTGTGCAATGCCATTGAACAATGTAGTGTTGTTACAACAACACGACAGGAACAATGTACGTGCATAACGTTCAGCAATGTAACAATGCTATTATAAGTTAAATACTAAATTGTAACACATGTTCACAACAAGAATACATGGTTTGTTTTACATTAAATTAGTTTATCGCCTAGTTATATTAAAATTAACAAGGTGATAGCAGCTGTTTTGTGATTTCGAACGTAAGCTTTACTCTAGCTCTACTCTAGCCTTGAACAGGCTCAACCAACATTCTATTCAATTCATTTCCTATGGGTTCGCGCTAGCATTCTACAGCTGCAGGACCAACTGTCTTTTTTACGTTCTGACTAGAAATACTGCGTTCTATTGTCCGCCCTAAGATCCTGAAGTAAAACATGATGTAGACAATGTTTCACAGTATTTTAAATGCTGTAGACTGTTTTTAATACACTATGGTGGCAGTTCGGTTTCACATTGATACAAACGTTGTCCCTGTTATGGGGCCATGGTTAAACTACATACCTTGCAATGACAAAAAAAATAACCTCTTTATTAAACCTATAAATTCCATAAACCATAAGCCTGTTTAGGGATTGTGGTTAAACTACACACCTTGTCATCTTAAAATGCACCTTTAGGGCACGGATGTACGCTTACTGTTTTTAGGTGATAGCACCAGTGAAACTTTAGACATATGCTCTAGAACAGAGTCTAAGTCAACATTCAAAAGCATATTGTGATTGGACCAATGGTTGGCTTGTGGGCGTGGCTTATCATATAATTGGAAATAACTTAGTCTCATGAAACTTGAAACACTGCCTCTAGTGGCTGCTTGATCATGCATGATAATCCATGTTCACATCTGCCTTTAGGGGGCGCTATAAATGCCACATTTATATCTCTTGACATGCTAAAATTTGCATTGTGTGCCTCTTTTGCTGGCTCTGAAATATGTTCCAGTCCTCAAGAAACTTAATACAATGCCTCTGGAGGCTGCATTGATCATATATGCAACGCCAATTTCACATCTGCCTTAAGGGGGCGCAAGAAACGTCAAATATCTATCTCTCTTGGTGTACAATTGCCAAAATAGCAATTTGCAGTTTGTGCCTCTTCTGCTGGCTCTGAAATATGTTAAATTGATCTTAGATTTGGAAAATTAGAAAACATTTGTTAAACATGCAACAAAAAACTTAATTTTGCTTGTATGCCTTGCCATACGGCTAGGACCCGTAAAATGCTGCTTGCAGCTTTAATTAAGGGTCCTAGCCCGAAGGGCGTAGACCCTTATTGTTATTGTACCGGTTTATTCTTCCCTATCGTTATTAATGTTTTCCTCCATTGGCGCAAATTCCCGTGAGATGCTATACGCCACACTTGAAAATTTGCACACGGGTCAGTACCGGTAACCGCTACTCCCAAACCAAAGATAACCTAAACTGGCCTGATGGTGACGCTATAATAAGTGACACAAAATGTCACACTTTGAAAGGCCATATCTCATACACCATAATCACAGAGAGTCACCAAATTTGGGTCATAGGTCCATCTCCACATGGGGAACAAAAAAGCCTCTTGGACCCCTAAAGTCCGTAAAGATAGATTTTTCGCCATTTTGAATTTTGTGAAAAACACAAATGAATAGAACCTGTGATCTATTTGTCCAATCTGCACCAAACTTGGTATGTAGCATCAATGGACCATGACATGCAAATGGTTTATAAACCATTCCTACCGGCCAAAGCACGTGACTGCTATAAGCCAATGAAATTCGAAGGGGGAGTGGCTTATCACACATGATTATAACTCCGTGACACTCTGTCCAATCCTCATGAATATTGATACACTGCCTTTAGAGGCTTCGTGGATCATATATGCAAAGCCATTTGCACATTTGCCATAGGGGGCGCTATAAATGCCACATTTTTATATCTCTTGATGTGCAAATAGATTTACATGAAATTTTATAAATATGCTGTAGGGCAGAATCTAAGTCAACATTGAAAAGTAGATTTTGATTGGACCAATGGTTGGCCTTGTGGGCGTGGCTTATCATAAATGTTAATAACATTGTCAAACTAAGTGATTCTCATGAAACTTTATACAAAGCCTCTAGAGGCTGCATTGATCATATATGCAAAGCCTATTTCACATCTGCCTTTAGGGGGCGCTATAAATGCCAAGTATATAACTTTCTTTGTGTAAAAATGCCAAAATAGTCAGCAATTTGCAATGCGTGCCTCTTTTACTGGCTCTGAAATATGTTAAGATGATGTTAGATTTGGAAAATGAAAAAACATTTGTTAAACATGCAACAAAAACCTTTATTTTACTTGTACGCCTTGCCATGCAGTTTTAATTATTATGATTATTGCATGGCTCGATGGGAAACCAGGTCTAATTAACGTTTATATTAACGTCATTAAATTAATATTAGTTCAATTTTAACGCGAATATGAAAGTTAAACGTTTCAGTCTCAATCCTGAAGTAGTAAATTCTAGTTGTGTGAATGGATTAATCATATGCAGAAGGAAACAGGAGTTTGAACAAACAATGACATTTATTTCGAATTCTAGGCAAGCTATGTATATTTATACAATGAATAAATAAATGATCACGATAGTGATCTAGGAATGTTGGCAGGTCATGTATGAAACGTGGGTATGGCTCTCTAAACAAAGCAGTATGAGGAACCTAATTGCTATCAGCTAAGCACCAAATGCAATGTATAAAGATAGCGGAAGTTACTCTGTGACGAGGGGTATGCTGCCTTGCAGCGGGGAATTCAAAGTCCGTTGAATGAGCGAAGATTGTGCTTGGAAAGGCGTCCTTAGTAGCAGATCGCGTGGTTGATTATCTTGCTCAATCATTTCTGATCTCGACAGGGATGATCTTTCCCTCCTCAGGATAGGTTAATCGCAAAGTTCTGTTCTGTTGAGTGCTTTTATCAAACGGTCAAAGGGGGTGTGTCCCTTGACACATTTTTGAGGGCAGGCAAAGATAGGTGACCACATCGAATTTATAGAGCTTTGTCTAAATCCATGTGTTTTTATTATCAAACTTGTAAATGGTCTACAAAGTTATGCAAAGTCTATGACTCCTTGTTACGAATGTTTTAGGACCAAACAATATGTATACCAGCTGGAAAAGAGAATCTTCTAAAACAAAATCATAATTATACATGTAATTACAGTTCGATTATTGTTTAGTTACTCTGTTAAACAACCAATCTCTTAGTCCTTGGAAAATTCAGATTTGGTCGTTGGGACAGAGATAAATTGGCTCTCTGGTAGAATCAATCTCCCTTGAAAGAGGGAAGGAGCATCCCCCCTCCTTTCCTGGCATTCCAGGGGGTCCTCTGTCCAGACCCAAAAGGTGTTATTTAAACACTTGCCCAGCGTTTACCACCACGCAGTGGTGAGTTTTAAAAGGATACCTGATGTTATTAACGGTAGAAATATGGAAAGACTGTATATCAGACTGTTCATTAAATAAAATATATAATTTTGTGTTGAACTGCTTAAGATAAAAAAGAATTCGAGTATGAAAAGTACCTACGCTATTTGGAAGTCATGTTTATGCAATAACAAAACCAGAATGCATTTTCACGAGAAAATGCCAATGTGATTGCGTGGCAATGTTGTGCATGTTGAGTGCTGTGCAAACAAGCACAATGAAAAAGATCCAGCAAATACAACTTTCTTTACATTCAGCAGTCAAGATGGTTTTAATGTTATGTCATTGTTATTGGGAAGTTGTATTCCTCTTATGAAGCCGATTTTAGGCGATTTTTTTGCCACTATTGAAATTATTGGGTATGGAAAACCACGGCCCCCGTGCCTGGGGAAAACAATTCATCATCAAATTCACATTTGTCATTTTGTAACGGGAATTTTTACAACACATATATATATTTTTGCAACATGTATACTCTATCTCTACATCTAATTCTTCATTTTGTGTGACTGTTTCGTCTCTGTATTTAGTCTGGGTCAGCGGCAGCTGGTGTGCCTAGCCAGAGCTCTGTTGAGGAAGACCAAGATCCTGGTTCTAGATGAAGCTACAGCTGCGGTTGACCTGGAGACAGATGACCTGATCCAGTCCACTATCCGTACAGAATTTGAGGACTGCACTGTACTGACCATTGCCCATCGGCTCAACACCATTATGGACTACACCAGGTAATAATCTCCCTAATCTCCCTAAACAAACACAAACATTACTTTTAACCAGTTCACTCCATAAAACTCTCTTCCCCAGGGTCCTGGTCTTGGACAGGGGAGAAATTGTGGAATTTGACTGCCCGTCCAAACTCCTCTCTAACAAAGGAATATTCTACAGGATGGCTAAAGATTCTGGGCTGCTTTGAACATTATCATCACATCCCAAGAACCTGAATAAACCCTTGAAATGAATATTCGTACATATTACTTTACAAGTTTAAACGTTTCCTCTCTCCAGCTGTTCGCTTATCTGCATACTGACGGGTACCGTGCTACTTGTCACCTTTGAGCCTACTAAGTCACTCCAGTTTCCACCAACGTCCCTTCAACTACTTTCCTTAGGAATTTTCTCAGAAGTTCTGAACTTGTGTTTTTTGCTATTCTGCCAAAGATTTCATGACGATAGACTAACATTTCTAAAGGAATGATGTAGAATCTTTGTCAGTAATATAATCAAAACATATAAAGTTATCTGCTTATCTGCATTCACTAAAGAAGCGGTTTCATTCTTGCATGTACCTAGAAACACTCCTTGGCCCTCAACTTTTTAAGTGATAGACTACAGTTTACAGTTTTAACTATCTTTATCAAGATTTTATATTTACGGGTTTATCTTCTTTGGTGTTGAGTCAAAGTGTATTTTAATAATAATAATTTGAATGTGTGTTTAGCACTTCAGATAAGCAGGTACAGCTGGAGAATTCAAAGTCTCCCTTTTTTTGATCAGTTTAAACTGAATTCATTGCTTGTTTTGTGTGCTGCGGTTAAGTGTAGGTTTTTTTTGACACTTTTCTAAGTCATTCTAAGTTCATTGACGATTTTGAGCGGGAATTAATTAATATTCAAACCATCACAATAATAAAAAACAAATATTCTTTCAAATGTTCTATATTGTTTATAGACGCATTAGATACATTTTTTTTGTTTTTGTTTGTTTGCTGTTCTAGAAATAAAATATATCTTTTGAAATTTGGTAGTCGCAGTTTTTTTTTAACCCTTTGATACAAGCTAACCTAAGCTAAGCTAGCTCTATGCACAACATGACCGGTATTCATTTCCAATGGGATTTCATGCACGGATGAGTGTTACTTTGTGATATCTTTTGAAATTAATTTATTTTATCAGTGATTCGGACCTCACACCTCGCATACATTTAAAATAAAATATTTGATTAATTTCACAGTTTACTAATATTGTACTTTACCCTGGTAAAACTGTACTACAACGGGATGTGTGTGGGATACACTGTGGTGAATGTGACTGAATACAATTAAATAATACTGCTTAAACAAAATCGCATGGGTGCAGCACAAATAGCCATTTCAGGGCTTGCATGCCTCACAAATGCACCAAATGACAACTACATGTTTGTTCTTGCGTCTGCTGCACTATGAACACCAGCAGCTCTATGTCTTCACTTGACTCTCCTTGACTCTACTTGTTTTTTTTTTTAGTGTTTGATCATTTAGAGGAGGGGGTGGGGGGTACACTGATTTCATTAACTGCTTTGTCATCTAAGAGGGACAACAGCCGTTACCTTCTTCGGCACATGGCTTACCATGGTCATGTTGCCACTGAACCAATGGGAGGATGTGGGACGAATAAATAAAAACAGCCACCAACTTAGCCACAGGAAGATAGACAGGAGAGTGATGTTAAGAACATTGTGTCTTGACCAGCAGCCGAGTATAGAGAAGTCAGCAGCTGGTGTTCAACGTACTCCAGACCTGTGTGCAAGGAGCACAAACATGTAGATGTAATTTTTGTCATTTGTCAGGCATGTAAACCTGAAATTTTATCTGTATTTATATAATAAAATGTATAATAATATTGAATCTGTATGTATATATATATATGTGAAATGTAGTGAATTAAAAAAAATTCATATTTATAATATATATTTAAAATATAATATAAACATATTTAAAATATATATTTAATTCACTACAGTTCACATTTACCACAGTTGCACTACTGCAACTTTAGTTCATTATCAGTTTGTCAATAGCAGTTTAGTGATTAGTGATCTGTATAAATCAGATTAGTGATCTGTATAAATATTAAACGTATAGAATTACAGTTATATATGTATATATAATAATATTATAGTATTATAGTTTAATAGTTTGGTCCAAATAACTGATAAAATAATATCAATATCATTATATGTATTTTTTTTAATATAAATAAACTTCAGTAAAATAAACACAGTTAACGAGTATATTTAATGGGGTCAATTATGACACTTTAGACGAAACCACATTCTAATATTCGCTTAATTGCGAAGATGTTCAACATTTCCAATTTTTCCTCCAGTTTGTATATAAAGTGGTTAAAATACTGGTCTCACGTTATCCTAGATTTGAGGAAAAATAACTTTTTTTGAAGTACATGGCAAGCAAGTGCACGCCTCAGGATACTGCAGGAGGAGCTGGAAAGCGTTGCTGGGGGATTGGGACATCTGGACTACCCTTCTTAGCCTGATACCACCGCGACCCGGCCCCAGATCAGCGGCGGAAAATGGATGGATGGATGGATATCTAAACTTTAGGAACGAGGACTGTTTTGGTGAGTCCCTTTACAGGCATTTGTGTATTTTTTTGTGTAGGTGCTTGTTACTTGGATTCTTCTTTGCTCCCTCACCGTCTTCATCTCTGTGCATGGACACATGGCAAGTTTGCAACTGTTCGAGATGTTTAAAATGGTTTGATTATCACCACGAAAATATAGTTTGAATGTTCAGCTAAAATAATCTTTTACTTGAGGTCCATTGACCTTTACCGATAGAATTTAAGATGTAAATGAAAAACGATTGTTTTTGCTAATTTGTCAGTTATTATTTATCGCTAGTCAAAGACACCTGCGTAATAGGTTCGATCTTTGAAAGGAATGCGCATTTCTATCAACATCTCAACAGTCAAATAGATCATTTTCACTGAACGACGTGCTTGATGTTGATTCAACGTGTTTCAACGTGATTGCAAGAGATAAATGTAATAAATATATATTAGAAAAGTTGAGTGTTCTTAATTAATTTTAAATAATATTTATCATTTTAGCGCCTGTTTTGAGTTTTTTGAGTTTTTGCATAGATTCAAATAGAATTTAAATGGATTTAAATTAAAACCTAAGCATTGTAGTTGACAATGAAAAACAAACCAGTTTATCACTGATAAAATTAAATAAATTCTTCAACAAATTATTCTTCAATAAATTCTTCATTGTTTTTTCAAACTAAGATGTTCAAGAGAGAGAAAGAATGAACTATGTTCATAGTTTTATACCTATTTCAGCTTTTTAACAATATCAAATAGAACCAAACATACTCAAACAAACCTAGAGATCTGAAGGATTCATGATCATTTCTAACATTTCTATTCATTCATAGTTACCAGACCTAATTTTCTTGTACTTTTAACCACTATTGTAATGTCTTCCCCAGAGTCCTGGTCTTGGACAGGGGAGAATTTGACTGCCCATCCAAATTCCTCTCTAACAAAGGAATATTTTACATACAGGATGGCCATAGATTCTGGCCTGCTTTGAACATTTGAAGTTTCCACCAACGTCACTGTCCCTTCCCTTTGGAATTATCTCTTCATGAGCGGTTTCATTTTTTCATGTAACTAGAAACACTTCCTTGTTTAACAGTTTACAGTTTACAGTTTACAGTTTACAGTTTTAACTATATCAAGATTTCATATTTACGGGTTTCATCTTCTTTGGTGTTGAGTGTATTTTCATAATAATAATTTGAATTATTATTCAAAGGCGTGTGTTTTTTTTTTTAGCACTTTGTTAGCACAAGCAGGTACAGCTGGAGAATCCTGCAAGGCAATTTTTAAGTATTGTTTAATTAGTTTAAACTGAATGTGTTGCTTGTTTTTTTTGCAGTATCCACTTAAGCATATGTGATGAATGGTCCAGCCACAAAATACTCACAAACACATTTTATATACATTTTATTTATTTCTCATGCAAAACGTTTTTTCAAGTGCTTTGTCTTGAACTTTACAATGTTCCGACAATTTCTCATTACTCGAAAACATTCATAAAAAGTGTGACTCATTTAAGACCTTTGTAGTGAACTCTGTGGGGGACACACAATTCATCACATTTCATATACAGTGGCTTGAAACCCCCACGAAACGTATCAGATTTGTCTGGAATACACTGAGATGTTCTGTTTGATATTTTCAAAGGACTGAACCTCAGAATTCATTTTTTAAGGTTACATGAAACATTTAGCTGTTTGCGTAAGTATTCCCTGTGCTTTGGAAGTTACAATGACACAAATGAAAAATATTGCCCTGACGGAGGACACAAGATTACGAACTTGTTAGATGTTTCAGTTTGTTTGGTCCGTGGCATGTACCTTTGTGATGTCAGTTTCTGTACTTGTTTATGAAAACAAGTTTGTGATATCAGTTTCTGTACTTGTTTTTGAAAACAATTTATCACAACATGGCATTTTCTTGATGGTTTCACCATGGTTTCACATGGATACATTTTTAACAAGGTTTCATTTATTATTGTATAATGTTTGGAAAAACAGTGTTAGTATTAATTTTGTTTCTCTGAATCATGATCATTTCTAACATTTCTATTCATTCATAAAGTAGTTACCAGACCTAATTTTCTTGTACTTTTATCCACTGTTGTAACGTCTTCCCCAGATTCCTGGTCTTGGACAAGGGAGAAATTATGGAACTTGACTGCCGATCCAAATTCCTCTCTAACAAAGGAATATTCTACATACAGGATGGCCAAAGATTCTGGGCTGCTTTGAACCAGTTGAAGTTTCACGTCACTGTCCCTTCCCTTAGGAATAATCTCTTTATGAGCGGTTTAATGTTTTCATGTAACTAGAAACACTCCTTGGCCACAAAACTTTAAACTGAATTTGTTGCTTGTTTTGTGTGCAGTATCCACTTAAGCATACCGTATCAGTGATGAATGTTCCAGCCACAAAATACTCACCAACATTTCCATTTACATTTTATTTATTTCTCATCCAAAACGTTTTTTTAAGTGCTTTGTCTTCGATAATTTCTCAGTACTCGAAAACATTCATAAAAAGTGTGACTCAAGACCTTTGTAGTGAATACAGTGATTGTGGGGGACACAATTCATCACATTTTATATACAGTGGCTTGAAACCCCCATGAAACGTATCAGATTTGTCTGGATTACATTGAGATGTTTGATAATTTCAAAAGACTGAACCTCAGAATTCATTTTTTTTTTTAGAGCTACACTATATTCCCTGTGCTTTGGAAGTTACAATGACACAAATGGAAAATATTGCCCTGACGAGGACACTAGGCTTTTTACAATTCGCGTCACCTCTGAAACATAGAATAGCTCGCATTTTCTGTAAGAAGACATTAGTTAAGAATACCATATCAAAGCACATTGGCATCTTGTTAAAATTGAAGGAGAAGGAAGAATGGATGGAGCAAAATACAGGGAGATACTGCAAGAAAACATCTGCTTTATTAGGACAAAGCAACACGGGAGTGGTTAAACAACAAAAAAGTTAATATTACAGTAGCTGGCAATGTCCAGATGTCAATCCCATTGAGAATCTGTGGCACTGTTTAAAGTTTTGGTCCAACCAGCAAATCTGTCAAGGTTAAAATAGTTATAAATCATTGAGTAAGGCAAAATGACAAATAACATTTCATGCGTTAGGTAATGGTTTTGGGCATTTAATTAAATATAAATGTTACGTTTTTTCCAAAAATTCAGGGGAAATTACAGAAATTCCAGCCACGTCAATACCAAATTACGAAAATCTGTCACGTACCACACACTTTGTTTACAAGTTTAGTCCGATTTTACAGTAAACCGAATTGGCCACCTAAGATGAACAGCCCACTATTTCCGCTGTCAATTGAATATCATAGAAATGTAGATTTGAAGATAAAACTTGATATCAATTGTTTTTCAGAAGTCAAGCAGCATGACATCCAAATGTGGCAACTACATTCCAGC
Organism: Galaxias olidus; assembly: GCA_026901105.3. Lineage (NCBI taxonomy): Eukaryota > Metazoa > Chordata > Actinopteri > Galaxiiformes > Galaxiidae > Galaxias > Galaxias olidus. The sequence continues at coordinate 66,295 of JAPMUY010010576.1, forward strand.
ACTAATAAATAAGCATTTGTTTCATATTTGAGAAATACCTACAAACTTGTTAGATGTTTCAGTTTGTTTGGTCCGTGGCATGTACCTTTGTGATGTCAGTTTCTGTACTTGTTTATGAAAACAAGTTTGTGATATCAGTTTCTGTACTTGTTTTTGAAAACAATTTATCACAACATGGCATTTTCTTGATGGTTTCACCATGGTTTCACATGGATACATTTTTAACAAGGTTTCATTTATTATTGTATAATGTTTGGAAAAACAGTGTTAGCATTAATTTTGTTTCTCTGAATCATGATCATTTCTAACATTTCTATTCATTCATAAAGTAGTTACCAGACCTAATTTTCTTGTACTTTTATCCACTGTTGTAACGTCTTCCCCAGATTCCTGGTCTTGGACAGGGGAGAAATTATGGAACTTGACTGCCGATCCAAATTCCTCTCTAACAAAGGAATATTCTACATACAGGATGGCCAAAGATTCTGGGCTGCTTTGAACCAGTTGAAGTTTCACGTCACTGTCCCTTCCCTTAGGAATAATCTCTTCATGAGCGGTTTAATGTTTTCATGTAACTAGAAACACTCCTTGGCCACAAAACTTTAAACTGAATTTGTTGCTTGTTTTGTGTGCAGTATCCACTTAAGCATACCGTATCAGTGATGAATGTTCCAGCCACAAAATACTCACCAACATTTCCATTTACATTTTATTTATTTCTCATCCAAAACGTTTTTTTAAGTGCTTTGTCTTCGATAATTTCTCAGTACTCGAAAACATTCATAAAAAGTGTGACTCAAGACCTTTGTAGTGAATACAGTGATTGTGGGGGACACAATTCATCACATTTTATATACAGTGGCTTGAAACCCCCATGAAACGTATCAGATTTGTCTGGATTACATTGAGATGTTTGATAATTTCAAAAGACTGAACCTCAGAATTCATTTTTTAGAGCTACACTATATTCCCTGTGCTTTGGAAGTTACAATGACACAAATGGAAAATATTGCCCTGACGAGGACACTAGGCTTTTTACAATTCGCGTCACCTCTGAAACATAGAATAGCTCGCATTTTCTGTAAGAAGACATTAGTTAAGAATACCATATCAAAGCACATTGGCATCTTGTTAAAATTGAAGGAGAAGGAAGAATGGATGGAGCAAAATACAGGGAGATACTGCAAGAAAACATCTGCTTTATTAGGACAAAGCAACACGGGAGTGGTTAAACAACAAAAAAGTTAATATTACAGTAGCTGGCAATGTCCAGATGTCAATCCCATTGAGAATCTGTGGCACTGTTTAAAGTTTTGGTCCAACCAGCAAATCTGTCAAGGTTAAAATAGTTATAAATCATTGAGTAAGGCAAAATGACAAATAACATTTCATGCGTTAGGTAATGGTTTTGGGCATTTAATTAAATATAAATGTTACGTTTTTTCCAAAAATTCAGGGGAAATTACAGAAATTCCAGCCACGTCAATACCAAATTACGAAAATCTATCACGTACCACACACTTTGTTTACAAGTTTAGTCCGATTTTACAGTAAACCGAATTGGCCACCTAAGATGAACAGCCCACTATTTCCGCTGTCAATTGAATATCATAGAAACGTAGATTTGAAGATAAAACTTGATATCAATTGTTTTTCAGAAGTCAAGCAGCATGACATCCAAATGTGGCAACTACATTCCAGCACTAATAAATAAGCATTTGTTTCATATTTGAGAAATACCTACAAACTTGTTAGATGTTTCAGTTTGTTTGGTCCGTGGCATGTACCTTTGTGATGTCAGTTTCTGTACTTGTTTATGAAAACAAGTTTGTGATATCAGTTTCTGTACTTGTTTTTGAAAACAATTTATCACAACATGGCATTTTCTTGATGGTTTCACCATGGTTTCACATGGATACATTTTTAACAAGGTTTCATTTATTATTGTATAATGTTTGGAAAAACAGTGTTAGCATTAATTTTGTTTCTCTGAATCATGATCATTTCTAACATTTCTATTCATTCATAAAGTAGTTACCAGACCTAATTTTCTTGTACTTTTATCCACTGTTGTAACGTCTTCCCCAGATTCCTGGTCTTGGACAGGGGAGAAATTATGGAACTTGACTGCCGATCCAAATTCCTCTCTAACAAAGGAATATTCTACATACAGGATGGCCAAAGATTCTGGGCTGCTTTGAACCAGTTGAAGTTTCACGTCACTGTCCCTTCCCTTAGGAATAATCTCTTCATGAGCGGTTTAATGTTTTCATGTAACTAGAAACACTCCTTGGCCACAAAACTTTAAACTGAATTTGTTGCTTGTTTTGTGTGCAGTATCCACTTAAGCATACCGTATCAGTGATGAATGTTCCAGCCACAAAATACTCACCAACATTTCCATTTACATTTTATTTATTTCTCATCCAAAACGTTTTTTTAAGTGCTTTGTCTTCGATAATTTCTCAGTACTCGAAAACATTCATAAAAAGTGTGACTCAAGACCTTTGTAGTGAATACAGTGATTGTGGGGGACACAATTCATCACATTTTATATACAGTGGCTTGAAACCCCCATGAAACGTATCAGATTTGTCTGGATTACATTGAGATGTTTGATAATTTCAAAAGACTGAACCTCAGAATTCATTTTTTAGAGCTACACTAGATTCATTTTTTAGAGCTACACTAAAAGAACTTTGACATTGTCCTTTATCTCGACACCAAAGAGAATAGAACCACATGTCTAATCTCTGATTCTGGGCTCGTCCCAGCACTACAGGACGGAGCTGAAGAGGTGTTCAAGCAAGGTGTGCTCTTGCTTTTAGAATGAAATTTGTTTTCAGATAGACAAGACCACTCAACTCCCACGAGAGGATATGGGTCAGCAGGCACTTAGGGTTTTGTGTACTCGTTGGCTGGTTGAAACGACTCAGTTTCAATCGTTGGTGGGTTTGAGTAGAAATCCCATTTTTTCCCTGTGCTGTGAAATCCCTGTGCTTTGGAAGTTACAATGACACAAATGGAAAATATTGCCCTGACGAGGACACTAGGCTTTTTACAATTCGCGTCACCTCTGAAACATAGAATAGCTCGCATTTTCTGTAAGAAGACATTAGTTAAGAATACCATATCAAAGCACATTGGCATCTTGTTAAAATTGAAGGAGAAGGAAGAATGGATGGAGCAAAATACAGGGAGATACTGCAAGAAAACATCTGCTTTATTAGGACAAAGCAACACGGGAGTGGTTAAACAACAAAAAAGTTAATATTACAGTAGCTGGCAATGTCCAGATGTCAATCCCATTGAGAATCTGTGGCACTGTTTAAAGTTTTGGTCCAACCAGCAAATCTGTCAAGGTTAAAATAGTTATAAATCATTGAGTCATAACATTTCATGCTTTTAGGTAATGGTTTTGGCGTTTCATTAAATATAAATTTAATGTTCTTTCCAAAAATTCAGGGGAAATTACTGAAATTGCAGACACGTCAATACCAAATTACGAAAATCTATCACGTACTACTTAAAATACTAGATTCTGGCTTGTAGTAAATAGACAGTGTAGACACGACCAATGCTACAGAGGAACTGGCTCATGTTTACAAGTTTGGTCCGATTTTACAGGCACCGAATTGGCCACCTAAGATAAACAGCCATTCTTCTATATCACTATCAAATGAATATCATAGAAATGTAGATTTGAAGATAAAACTTGATATCAATAGTTTTTCAGAAGTCAAACAGCATGACATCCAAATGTGGCAACTACATTCCAGCACTTATTAAGCATTTTTTTCATATTTGAGAAAGACCTGCAAGCCAATGCTGCAAGCCAAAAAGCAATCTCATTTGTTATGTTCTAGGGCTCTGAGTCAAAGGTCAAGCAGGCAGACTCAAGATTTTCACTTGGTACCGTAAATAACTAATTCGACTTGAAAATAAAAACACTGGCAGAAAACAGAATGATGTTCACAGTCATCTTAGGTCTTGGTGCTAAGGGTAAGTAGATCCAAATATGAGTTGAGAAGGGTTTCTAGCCAACCATGGTTAGCCATACACTGCTGTACAACCTCTTCCTGGCCAGGGTCATCAGCTGCCTGCTCAATGCTGTTTGTCTGGAGGGATCAGCAGGGTGAAGAGAACTGTGTTAAAACCTTGGGAATTTATCAATTGTTCGTGAAAATTTGCTACAAAAAAAAACGCGGGATGTGATGAAGATCATTATGCATTAAACATTACCTCCTTTTGGCAATGGAGGAAGGTGTGATATTTGTAGTGGTGGAGGGAATGGTAAATGCTGTAAATCCGCCACGTTTCCGTAGAAAGTTTCAGGTCCTGCATTTTAAATAGACCGAAAACATGAAATACACACACAATTAAAACAAAAATACACAAATAAAGTTCAGTTCAGATAAAATAAAAAGGAGGATATATTTATACGGTTAGCTCAAAATTATTCATAATAAAATTGACAAAACAGTTAAGTTGTATTTAAACGAACCAGCAAGCAAGCCGAAAGTGTGAGTTGAAAACTATGACCGTCTGGCGCAGCTGGATTGAAACGTCCAAATCCAACATTACAGAACATCATTCAAAATGAAGATAATGCATAGTCGATACTGCAAACTGGCGAAAAAGCCTATGCACAAGCACTTCACAGACAGCAGACCACAGACAGCAGTCCACTGTTGATTTAATGCTGCTTCTCGTGGAAATGCATATCTAGTGATATCTATGTTATTACGTCGTCATATTTTCATTAAGTTTTATAATTCCCCATTTTTCTGACTCTCAATCGGTCGCAGTTTTGAGCATTTCGCTTCCATTTGCAAAGCCACAATGGCCGTTCCAGGTAATTCATCTGTCTACTAGTTATTTTTTAATTGCCATTTTTACTCTTTATTTGTCCATAGACAATGAATCGGGAAGAGGGTAAACCCTGAGGGGGAGCTAGAATGAAGGACCGAAACGATACCTTTGCGTACACTGCCATCTAGTGACCGTAATAACATGTTGGTTAACATACTTCGAATTAAAGAGCAATAGCCTAAGCTCCCGTCGGATCAGTGCAGCATGGACTCACCATAGCTCTACAAGTGAAACCAAGTTTATCGTAATTCACCAGATTCCATCGGCACTTAGAATAAACCACAACATTGACAAGGACAAGACACTGAATGTGAGCTAAGTTGAATTTATTTAGTTAAACAGAATTGTGGGTGACTTGAATTGGACAGCAACTTGAATCAAAAGCCTAGCCTAAAGTGAGTTGCTATGAGTATGGCACCATTTGATTTAGGTTTTATAGTTTATAGCTTGCTGGATTGCTCAAAATAACTCCATATCCAAATTGTGATGGTTATTTCCACGCGTAAGTTAGCTAGCTACTTTAAACGATACAAACGGAACTACTGAGAATGGGACTAGACTCGTCTAACATTGCAAACATTAGTTACCATTTTGCAAATGATTATAACAGTTTTATTTTCTTCATGTTAAGATAATAATTAGCTAGACAAAACTGTTGAAATCACAACCTGATAAAATAATTTGCGTTTTGGATAGGTAAACCGTGTTGACAGTTAAACTTAACGCAACTTTTAGTTATACAGTGCATCCGGAAAGTATTCTTGCCCCTTCACTTTTTCTACATTTTATTATGTTACAGCCTAATTCCAAAATGGATTAAATAAAAAAAAATCCTCAACATTCTACACACAATACCGCATAATGACAAAGTGAAAAAAGTTTTTTAGAATTTTTTACAAATGTATTAAAAATAAAAAAATTAAATATCGCATGTACTATGTATTCACACCCTTTACTCAATACTTTGTTGAAGCACCTTAGTATTTATAGCCTCAAGTCTTCTTGAGTATGATGCTACAAGCTTGCCACACCTATTTTGGGGCAGTTTCTCCCATTCTTCTTTGCAGATCGTCTCAAGCTCCATCAGGTTGGATGGTGCACAGCCATTTTCAGATCTCTCCAAAGATGTTCAATCGGGTTCAAGTCTGGGCTCTGGCTGGGCCACTCAGGGATATTCACAGACTTGTCCCAAAGCCACTCCTTTGTTATCTTGGCTGTGTGCTTAGGGTCGTTGTCCTGTTGGAAGGTCAACCGTCACCCCAGTCTGAGGTCCAGAACGCTCTGGAGCAGGTTTTCATCAAGGATCTCTCTGTACATTGCTGCATTCATCTTTCCCTTGATCCTGACTAGTCTCACAGTTCCTGCTGCTGAAAAACACCCCCACAGCATGATGCTGCCACCACCATGCTTCACTGTAGGGATGGTATTGGCCAGGTGATGAGCAGTGCAGAATTTTGTTTCTCATGGTCTGAGAGTCCTTTAGGTGCCTTTTGGCAAACTCCATGCGGGCTGTCATGTGCCTTTTACTGAGGAGTGGCTTCCGTCTGGTCACAACAGCAGAGATGGTTGTCCTTCTGGAAGGTTCTCCCATCTCCACAGAGGAACACTGGAGCTCTGTCAGAGTGACCATCGGGTTCTTGGTCACCTCCCTGACAAAGGCCCTTCTCCCCCGATTGATCAGTTTGACCGGGCGGCCAACTCTAGGAAGAGTCCTGGTGGTTCCAAACGTCTTCCATTTGCGAATGATGGGGTCGTTGGGACCTTCAATGCTGCAGAAATTTTTTTGTACCCTTCCCCAGATCTGTGCCTCGATACAATCCTGTCTCGGAGGTCTACAGACCTTGGACTTCATAACTTGGATTTTGCTCTGACATGCACGTCAACTGTGGGACCTTATATAAACAGGTGTGTGCCTTTCCAAATCACGTCCAATCAATTGAATTTACCACAGGTGGACTCCAATCAAGTTGTAGAAACATCTCAAGATAGCAGGGAAAACAAAAGCTTCACAGATGAACACAAAACACACTACAAAAAGCACAACCAGCACAAACGTAAACAAAACAAAACAAAATTACAATAAATCTGACAAAAATGCTGAGAAACGGCGAACAAACGACGCCAGCGTCCTCTCCTTACAGCGTCGCCATAGCAACCTAAAAGTAATACCTAAGTAAAAAAGTAAATTGGAAGTACATAGCAAATGCAAAGCAATTAAAGTAAAGTGCAAAGTAAAAGGAAATGTAAAAAGCAATAAAGAAATGAATAGGAAATTAAATTATAGGGAAAGGAAAATACAATCCATCCAATTCATCCCCCGCGATCCTGCATGGGATAATGGATGGATGGAAAATACAATCCATGGCATTTCATTGATTTTTGAGTCATTTATTTATGTATGTATTTATTTTAAATTTTGGCAGGCCCTCCACAATTGATGGATAGGGACCAAGACCCAGGAGGTTGGCCAAATTCTTGCAATTTTTTCCCCAATTCTCTAGAACTAATACTGCACCTTTAATTATGTCACTCTCCCTTATAACAATTTGTCTAACATCTTGGATGTCCCACAATTTCTTAAAATATAAAATTGAGGCAGGCTACCAGATTAAATTAATTATCTAGATTGCATGCATGTTAACCAACATTTTATCGTGGTCACCAGAGGGCAGTATACACAAAGGTATGATTCATCTTGGTCCTTCATTCAAGCTCCCCTCAAGGTTAAGTATAATATAATTATAATTAGCATAGTATGTATACGTTCGCGACAATGATAAGATATCCTAATAATGACATACATGCATGTAGATTACAGTTTGCATGTAGATTAGTAACTAACTAGCCATAAAATGCGATTAGTCTCGTGACGATACGGTCACAGTGTGAATATAACTTCCATCCATCCATTTGCTATACCGCTTATCCTTTGCAGGGTCGCGGGGGGGCTGGAGCCTATCCCAGCCGACACAGGGCGAGAGGCGGGGTACACCCTGGACAGGGCGCCAGTCTATCACAGGGCTGACACATAGGGACACTCACATTCACACCTACGGGCAATTTAGGGTCACCAATTAACCTGTATGTTTTTGGACTGTGGGAGGAAACCGGAGTACCCGGAGGAAACCCACGCGAACACGGGGAGAACATGCAAACTCCACACAGAAAGGCTCTCGGGTCAGGTTGGGACTGAACCTAGGACCTTCTTGCTGTGAGACAACAGTGCTAACCACCGAGCCACCGTGCTATATAACTTTGATGGTGTAATTTAGCTGCAGTATCTCAAAGGCCACGGAGACTTCCTAACTTTGGATCATAGATCTGTGCAAAGGCGTTTGACTACAGAGACTAACGTAACAAATAACCACGATGACGAGCACAAAGGGAGAGATAGAGTTAAGGCAGAATAAAACGTCATAAAGCTTTTTACATCGCCCGAGTTTTATTATTATTATTATTATTATCATTAATTTTATTTATAGGCTACATGGTTAACCAATTGAGACCAGGTCTCTTTTCCAGCAGTGCCCTGTTTAAAGGCAGAAAATATAAATTACAACAACAAAAAATTAAAGCTGCTGGCAGCCTCTGACGGTTCCTAGCTGTCTGCAAAGTCTTGAGATTGTGAAAACATGGAGCTGGTCAAGGGCTTGTCTGAGACAAACTGGAAGTGAGTAAGGGAGAGATTGAAAAAAGTGCAACAAGTATATGCGTAACAAATAAATGTGATTCGACCTTTTACAATGCCACAGTGATTTCTCTGATGGATGTGAAAACAGCTTTTTAGAGGTGACCAGATTAAGCCTCAAGATGCAGGGTAAGAAGCCTATTTAGCTTTTGGACTGAGCTTGACAAAGTTAAAAATAATTTTCTGATGAGCAATTCCTTCTTCAAATTTCATTGGCTGATAGCCAATGTCGTAAGGTCTGCCTTTTACACCATTTACATATCATGGTCCATTGATGCTACATAGCACATTCGGTGATGATTGGACAAATCGATCAAAAATTCTATTAATTTAGGTGTTTTTCAAACAATTAAAAATGGACAGAAATCTATAATGGCTGACATCAGTAGTCTGGAGGCTTTTTTGTTCATCAAAGAGAGATGGACCTATGAACAAAATTTGGTGACTCTAGGTCATATTGTATTGAATAAAATGACAGGAGCCACCAACACTGCCCTGCCTCCCGTCCAGCAATCAAAAACCAGAGACACTTTTCTTGCCTCCTCCCTCCAACGCAAACAACTACCACCCCCGCCTCGTAGGTGGAACTACTCTCCAATCAACGGAATTGGAAGACGTCATTCTGGCACTCTGGGCTGTAAAGTCTGCTATCAGCCTGAAAGTGTACAACACACTACAGCTGACACAAGCATGTTCACGCCAAACAAAGAAAACTATCAACAATGTCCTGTGGTCAAAAGCCAAAACACGGCCAGAGGCGTGCCCTGAAGACCCTGAATGCATGCTATCGGAACAAACCATTCCAGAAGGCTGTGAAGGCATCACTGAACTGCACAGTTTCCTGGGAGTCCACAATTACTCCCAAAAATGATGCAGACCTGACAAAGCCACTAACAAGCCTGCTACAGAAAAACATGCCATTTGTCTGGAACGAAGAGCAATCAACTGCCGTGCTCAACATGCTCAAACAACGTCTGTGCATCTGGCTCCCTGGCTTGCTTACCCAAACAAAACAACGAATTCCACTTAAAGGCAGGCTTCCACAAACATTGCCTCAGTTGCAGGCCTATACCAGATCTACGACAAAGACAAACGTGTGGTGGCCTACGCAAACAGGACCCCTCTCGCTACAGAGTGCAAATACCCAAACTGTGAGAAGGCTCTAGTGGATGTGTGGGCAATCAAACACTCCACCAGCTACATTGGTGGTAAGAAAATCATAACCGAAACCTGTCACCAACCTGTGACTTTTCTTAACAGCCAAAAGCTAAGTGAAGGCACAGTCAGTCAACAGTCAATCACCACCTGGCAAAGTCATCATGTCACTGTAAAGTCACACACCGGAGGTCAACATGACCAAAGTAACAAAATGCCACTAGACCAAAGACTAGCGTCGTGTCAATATGGCAACCCAGGGAAACCCCGGGCAAAACCTCACCTTGCCAACTCCTGCCTCTTTCCTGCTCTCAAGGCATACTACTTTGACACTAACACATGTCAAGACATGCCAACAGCTTTCGTAGATGACAGCTCCTCCCACTGTCAAGAAAAGTGGCAAGGGTGCGCAGGCCTGATATGGACTAACAATTACTCTACTGCACCTCTACAGTTTCAGCTAGGAACACAATGGTGCGAAGTGGCTGGCATTCTAATCACATTGCAGGAAGCAAAGAAACACAAGCTTCAACAGTGTCGTGCTGTGCCTTGACTAACTCCAGACTCAGCTTCCTCTGCCACCTCGCCAGCTGGAAAGTCAATGGCTACAGATGCTCAAACAGCAAAGATATCAAATATGCATCACGGATCCACGCCTGCGACAACTTAGTGGAACACCATGACATGCAGATCTATTGGAAAATGGTGAATGGACACTATCAAATCCCTGGCTCAGACAAAACGGGAAATGATGAAGCGGATCTGACACCATGGGACTACCAAGAGCAACCAGTCCACAAAAGGACACAGCAAGCCCTAGTGGTCACTTGCTACCAATCGAAATCCAGTCTAACCACAAGGAGCAACGTCACATCGTGGAAAACAGTACGTAGAGATAGATCTGATCACCATGGAAGCAAACGACCCAGCTAGCCACGCAATGACCCAGTTCTTGATGGTGCAAGAGATACACCCACTCAGTGTTCAAGACCCTCAAGCATGGCCTAATCTGCAAATCCTCTACAACTCTAGGAAACTTCTCTAACTGAAAAAAGGGCGTGCAAATACATGTCTCTGAAAACGACCCGACTCTAAAGTGGGTCGTCCCCCAGACACAAGGGGGGTGAAGATTGTACACGTCCATGACGAACCATGGGGGAGCCACAGGTGTGCCAAGGCGACGTGTGACACACTCCGCCAAGTGGCCCACTATGTCAAAGAATGCAGCACAATACACCAGGGAATGTCTTGTCTGCTCCATATTCCAACCAGTCAAACCCTGCCACAAAGCACCGCTAGAACGAAAGGGAACAACCTTCCCCTGGTCCAACATCCAGATCGACTGGATAAGAGCCATACCCAAATCGTCGAGAGGTAACAAATACCTTCTCACGGTGCCTTTAATGAGTTTCCTCCGGAGGGTGGCTGGCATCTCCCTTAGGGATAGGGTGAGAAGTTCAGCCATTCGTGAGGGACTCTGAGTAGAGCCGCTGCTTCTTTGCGTAGAAAGAAGCCAGTTGAGGTGGTTCGGGCATCTAGTAAGGATGCCACCTGGGCGCCTCCCTAGGGAGGTGTTCCAGGCACGTCCAGCTGGGCGGAGGCCGCGGGGCAGACCTAGGACCAGGTGGAGGGATTATATCTCCACACTGGCCTGGGAACGCCTTGGAATCCCCCAGTCAGAGCTGGTTAATGTGGCCCGGGAAAGGGAAGTTTGGGATGCCCTGCTTGAACTGCTACCTCCGCGACCCGACCCCGGACAAACTGGATGAAGATGATGATGATGATGAGTGAGTCCCTGCCATGTAAAATAATTTGTTGTGAAGGAGACAACAACTATTTCTATTTTTTGCTATTTTATCAAGTACCGGAGCACACCAGTAATCCCCCCATAATACTTATGCACTATAATTGCAAACAACGCACTGCAGGGGGGTGGGGGGGTGTCAGAGATTGTTGGGTTAAAGTATTGACAATCCCGAACATTTAAACATAAACCTTGGTTTCGTTAGCCATGACAATACGATTTTTGATTCACATTTCTATTACTGATGTAACCAACCACGCTGTTAGATCATCATTATTTGTATTCTTATTATTAGACTACAAGTTTAGGGAAGCCTTCTAGGCTACATATGACGCCTACACTGACGTCTATGGCTGTCAGTTTTTTTTGACCCCAGATTATCCAAGTTGGCCGAGACACATATACATTATACAAAGGCAATGCAACACCAGATACAATTTTGGCATTATGGAACGTCATACCCTAAGCCATGTCAGCTTGCAGGTTTATCAAGACAATAGACATAGTGTACGTCCATGTAGGCAAGTGATCGGTTCACGTGTTATTTTCTTATTTTTAATCAGTGTTTTGCACCCATGCATTGAAATGAATAGAGCTCAGTAGGCGTACAAGTTCCATCTGTATGGTTGTAGCGCTCATCGTTCAGTCTTGTTAGATATAAACTTATCTGGAACAAGTTATATAATAGGTGTGTACAGTAGCCCTATTGAAGTGTTGGAGAAATAATGATGGTGGATCTAGTTATGGATCTAGATTTTCTTTCGGAAATAAATTTAGCTGTGAGAACGAATAGATGACATTGCATTACATTGTCATAAAATACATTTTAATAAAATAGATCCATTCCGCTTAAACCATGCCTTCATAATATCGCCCATTTCCCATAAACTACGTTTATTTCTACAATATGATTCTGGTAATTAATAGTGTGTTCAAATGCATGTGAAAGAAGAAAATAAAGCAATAAAGTTATAATGCCCAAGCTATTACAGGAAGAGTTTTCCACTTCGTTTAAGCACTACTGTCATTGTGGATAGTCTGAGTTAATGTCTAGTTAATGTTTTAATCTCGGGTCTGTCTAGTTAATGTTTTAATCTCAATTCTGAAGTAGTGAAGTTCTATGTTATGAGAATAAATTATTGTATGAAAACGAAAATATGACACAGCTGGGTTTAAATGCAAAGCAATTCTTTTTATTTACTAATCTAATCTAAAGAAAGCATGATAATTACGTTACTACAAGAATGACTAAATGATAACATTAATAAATTAAAGTGGTTAGTAGGCATTTAACGCTATGGTTAGAATCTAAACATATACAGTATAACAGTTAAAATATTGATCAATTATGGTAAGCACAACAGCGGTGTTGCAGTCGCTCTATCGCACCGTTGTGACGAAGAGAGAGCTGAGCCAGAAGGCAAAGCTCTCAATCTACCGGTCTATCTTCGTTCCTACTCTCACCTATGGTCATGAAGGGTGGGTCATGACCGAAAGAACGAGATCGCGGATACAAGCGGCGGAAATGAGTTTCCTCCGGAGGGTGGCTGGCTTAGGGATAGGGTGAGAAGTTCAGCCATTCGTGAGGGACTCGGAGTAGAGCCGCTGCTTCTTTGCGTAGAAAGGAGCCAGTTGAGGTGGTTCGGGCATCTAGTAAGGATGCCACCTGGCCGCCTCCCTAGGGAGGTGTTCCAGGCACGTCCAGCTGGGCGGAGGCCGCGGGGCAGACCTAGGACCAGGTGGAGGGATTATATCTCCACACTGGCCTGGGAACGCCTTGGAATCCCCCAGTCAGAGCTGGTTAATGTGGCCCGGGAAAGGGAAGTTTGGGATGCCCTGCTTGAACTGCTACCTCCGCGACCCGACCCCGGACAAAGCGGATGACGATGATGATGATGATGATGATGATGAAGCACAACAGCAGAAATTAGGCTCTTGCATCAAATGCTCAATGTCACGGAAAGTGGGCTTTATGTTACTTTGAGATGATAGGTGGCGTTGAGGTCAAAGGCCTAATTCCTTTGTTCTGAGAGTTGCTAGCAGACGCGTGGTCAAGGAATAGAAGGGATGCAATTATATCAACAGAATATAGGGGGGGGGTAACGACAGGGTGGCCTCCCAGGTTACGTACGGATGTTAAAAAGCAAAAGGTTCCTGGTTGAGAACCTATTTATTGGAAGTATCGAAAGGAGGTTCCAAAAGGTGGCTGGGGCCAGTGAATAGATGTGTAAATTCTCACTGTACGAGATAAGGGTTGCCAGCTTGCTTACCTCAAATCGTTTTGTTTCTATTTACGCATATATACTTGGAATATGTTCTATATAACGTTTGCAAAGTTTGACATTTCATTGTTTACATTTCGATACCAAACTTGACTATGCTAGCTAGGATAGTTTACTTAGAAATACAAATACACAATATATATATCCATCCATCCATCCATCCATCCATTTTCCGCCGCTAATCCGGGGCCGGGTTGCGGTGGCAGCAGGCTCAGCAGGGTATTCCAGCCGTCCCTATCCCCAGCAACGCTTTCCAGATCCTCCTGGAGAATCCCGAGGCGTTCCCAGGCCAGACGAGATATGTAATCTCGCCAGCGTGTTCTGGGTCTACCCCGGGGTCCCCTACCAGAAGGTGCCCGGAAAACCTCCAACGGGAGGCGCCCAGGAGGCATCCTAATCAGATGCCCGTACCACCTCATCTGGCTCCTTTCGACGCGAAGGAGCAGCGGCTCTACTCCGAGCTCCCTCCGGATGACCGAGCTCTTTACCCTATCCCTAAGGCTGAGCCCAGCCACTCTAAAAGGGGAAACACATTTCAGCCGCCTGTACTCGCGATCTTATTCTTTCGGTCACTACCCACAGCTCATGAGGGTTGGAACGTAGACCGACTGGTAAATCACGAGTTTCGCCTTTCGGCTCAGGTCCTTCTTCACCACGACGGTCCGGTACAACACCCGCATTACTGCTCATGCTGCACCAATCCGCCTGTCAATCTCACGCTCCATTTTTCCCTCACTCGTGAACAAGAACCCGAGATACTTGAACTCCCTCGCTTGGGGCAGCAACTCAATCCCAACCCGGAGAGAGCACTCCACCGTTTCCCGGCAGAGAACCATGGCCTCAGACTTGGAGGTGCTGACTCTCATCCCGACCGCTTCACACTCAGCTGCAAACCGTTCCAGTGCATGCTGAAGGTCACAGTCTGAAGAAGCCAACAGAGCCACATCATCTGCAAATAGCAGAGAAGCCATTCTGAGGTCCCCAAACTGGACACACTCCTCCCCCCGGCTACGCCTTGAGATTCTATCCATGAAAATCACAAACAGAACCGGTGACAAGGGGCAGCCCTGGCGGAGTCCAACACCCACTGAAAACGTATTTGACTTTGTGCCGAGTATACGGACACAACTCTCACTCCGGTTGTATAGGGACACTCGGGTAAAGAGAGGAGCTGAGCTGTCAACTGATCACCACCTGGTGGTGAGTTGGATCAGATAGCGGGGGAGGCTGCCGGACAGACCCGGTAGACCCAAATGTGTAGTGAGGGTGAATTGGGAACGTCTGGTTGAGGACCCTGTCCGGGAGGTCTTCAACTCCCACCTCCAGAAGAACTTTCGTGCATCCCGGGGAGGTTGGGAACATTGATTCCGAGTGGACCATGTTCAGAACCTCCATTGTGGAAGCGGCTGCTAGGAGTTGTGGTCAGAAGGTCGTCGGTGCCTGTCGTGGCGGCAACCAAAGAACCCGCTGTGAAGGAAGCCGTCAGACTGAAGAAGGAGGCCTTTCGGGCTTGGTTGGCCCAGGGGTCTCCTGAAGCAGCAGACGGGTACCGGGCGGCCCGAAGGGCTGCAGCTTCGGTAGTCAAAGAAGCAAAAACCCGGGTGTGGGAGGAGTTCGGGGAGGCTATGGAGAAGGACTTTCGGTTGGCCTCAAGGAAGTTCTGGCAAATCGTTAGACGGCTCTGAAAGGGAAAGCAGGGATATGCCCAGGCTCTGTTGAGCAGGGGAGGAGAACTGCTGACCCGGACTGGGGATATCATCGGGCGGTGGAAGGAGCACTTTGAGGAACTTCTTAACCCCGCCAACACGTCCTCTGTGGAGGAGGCAGAGTTCGAAGACTCGGGGGAAGTCTCAGCAATATCGCTGACAGAGGTCACTGAGGTAGTTGGGAAGCTCCTCAGCGGCAAGGCGCCGGGTGTGGATGAGATTCGCCCCGAGATGCTGAAGGCTCTGGACATTGTTGGGCTGTCTTGGCTGACACGCCTCTTCGGTGTCGCGTGGAGGTCGGGGACAGAACCATTGGAATGGCAGACCGGGGGTGGTGGTTCCCATTTTTAAAAAGGGGGACCGGAGGGTGTGCTCCAATAATCGGTGTATCACACTTCTAAGCCTACCTGGGAAAGCTTATGCCAGGGTGTTGGAAAGAAGACTCTGACCGATTGTTAAACCTCGGATCCAGGAGGAGCAATGCGGATTCCGTCCTGGTCGTGGAACAGTGGACCAACTCTTTACCCTTGCGGGGCTGTTTGAGGGGGCATGGGAGTTTGCCCATCCAGTCTACATGTGTTTTGTGGACTTGGAGAAGGCCTACGACTGTGTCCCCCGGGGAGTCCTGTGGGGGGTACTGCGGGAGTATGGGGTACCGAGGCCGTTGCTACGAGCCATTCGGTTCCTATATAACCGGAGTGAGAGTTATGTCTGTATACTCGGCACAATATATATATATTATTAAACATACAATTGATATTACAATTTCTTCTCATTGTTAATGTCCAATAATTTCATTGATTGTTCCTTATGCAACAATTTCTTAATCCCAATGTATTAATCCTTAAAGTTGCAGCGGGAATTGCTGGAATAGAGTTTAAGGTTTTATGGCCCTTTGCCGTGGAGCCAGCATAGTCTCTCAACACAATGTTCCTAGGGGACATTTTGGGCCTGTGGGGGAAGATTTGGGAATTGGTTTCCCTACACATAAGACTTCACTACTTCAGAATTGAGATTGAAAACGTTAACTATTACATTATTAAATGAATGATAAAGATTCGGTTTCCCACTGAGCTGTGCTCAAGCTAAATTTTGTGTGGTGGTGCTCCGTATAGGTAATTACATTTAATCACCACCCATCCATCCATCCATCCATTAGCTATACTGCTTATTCTATGCAGGGTCGCGGGTGGGCTGGAGCCGATCCCAACCGACACAGGGCGAGAGGCGGGGTACACCCTGGACAGGTCGCCAGTCTATCACAGGGCCACTTAATCACCTTAATCGATAATATAAATTGATTAATTAATTGATAATCTATAAAAATTTATAAAGAGTAATTTACACACAAGAAGTAGTAAGCCCAAATCCCCAACAACGATTTAGATCAGTCACTCTTTGCTAAACCAATGAAATTAAACGTCAACGTTTCATATTAACCCTTTTGTGGATAGCTGGAGTGGATAAAATGACTTACCGAAAGCCGTGTACTAGATTATCGGTAGGGACAATTCAATGGGTCCCTTGGCATTGGTAGGGACATGTCTCTTCCGTCCCATCCTAAATCTACACATATGGTTCAGAGCAGTCTTGTTTGGGGAAGGGGAGCTTTGTTCAAGAGGCCAATCATTAAATGTTTAAGAAACAGCTACAGTATTCAGCATGGGGCAAGAGGATTGTTAACAACATAATCATCAAAACCTATTACATATTATACTTGAAGCAGTCCTATATTTTAAACAAAATATTTGTACGATAACTTTTTCTTTGAAGGGGTAGGTTATTTTAACATCGGGTCCTGTAGTGCCTCTGTGGACACTCAGGGGGTTGCGGACCGTGACTGCATAAATCAATTCCATTAAACAAATGTACACGGCTAATTTACTCTGCATCTATAATTATGGATATATCTAGTGCTTTCAATTGATAAAAGTATGAACGTACCCTATTGTTATATTCTAAGTGATCAAATCTCTATCCTATGGGAAGTTCTCACCTGCTGTTTGGGCATAATCCTCTTGATTCGGTTTAGAGTTTTACGGTTGTAGCCGTCTCCGCTTAGATGTGCTTTGACTGTTCCAGAGTCCAGGGGGTCTGCAGTCATTTTTGGGAACATGTGCATGGCCTCCTGAAGACAAAGAAATAACAAGTCCAAAATTGAAGTTGATTGCTGAGTGAGTCACACTACTCACAAAACCTCAAAAAGAGCTGAGAGAATTTTTAAACCATGATTTTAATGACTAAGAAAGACAATGGGTAAAAAAGGAAAAAAGGAAAAATAAAAACACAGACAGACATACCAGGTGCTGGGTATTCATGGTGACTCTCCTCAATAGTCTCATTTTCTGTTCATTGAGAAGGCTGTCGATCTTCCTCATGGGCGGGAGGTACAACTCATCTTGAGGGGGAAAGAGTAAGAGATCGTTTGCTGCTGTTAATAATGTTGGGCAGCACGGTGGCTCAGTGGTTAGCACTATTGCCTCACAGCAAGAAGGTCCTTGGTTCAAACCTCACCTGAACCAAGGGCCTTTCTGTGTGGCTTTTCTATGTTCTCCTGTGCTTGCGTGGGTTTCCACCGGGTGCTCCGATTTCCACCCACTTACAAAAAACATGGGTTAATTAATACCTAGTCTCCCAGTTCCTGCCGCTGAAAAACACCCCCACAGCATGATGCTGCCACCACCATGCTTCACTGTAGGGATGGTATTGGCCAGGTGATGAGCAGTGCCTGGTTTCCTCCAGACATGACGCTTGGCATTCAGGACAAAGAGTTCAATCTTGGTTTCATCAGACCAGAGAATTTTGTTTCTCATGGTCTGAGAGTCCTTTAGGTGCCTTTTGGCAAACTCCATGCGGGCTGTCATGTGCCTTTTACTGAGGAGTGGCTTCCGTCTGGCCACTCTACCATAAAGGCCTGATTGGTGAAGGGGTGCAGAGATGGTTGTCCTTCTGGAAGGTTCTCCCATCTCCACAGAGGAACACTGGAGCTCTGTCAGAGTGACCATCGGGTTCTTGGTCACCTCCCTGACCAAGGCCCTTCTCCCCCGATTGCTCAGTTTGGCCGGGCGGCCAGCTCTAGGAAGAGTCCTGGTGGTTCCAAACGTCTTCCATTTGCGAATGATGAAGACCACTGTGCTCGTTGGGACCTTCAATGCTGCAGAAATTTTTTTGTACCCTTCCCCAGATCTGTGCCTCGATACAATCCTGTCTCGGAGGTCTACAGACAAGTCCTTGGACTTCATAACTTGTTTTGTGCTTTGACATGCACTGTCAACTGTGGGACCTTATATAAACAGGTGTTTGCCTTTCCAAATCATGTCCAATCAATTGAATTTACCACAGTTGTAGAAACATCTCAAGGATGATCAGTGGAAACGGGATGCACCTGAGCTCAATTTTGAGTGTCACAGCAAAGGGTGTGAACACTTATGTACATGTGATATTTCATTTGTTTATTTTTAATACATTTGCAAAAAATTCCCAAAAACTTTTTTCACTTTGCCATGTGCTATTGTATGTAGAATGTTGAGACATTTTTTTTTATTTAATCCATTTTGGAATTAGGCTGTAACATAATAAAATGTGGAAAAAGTGAAGGGGTATGAATACTTTCCGTATGCGCTGTACCTGCACACATTAGGTCTGACATAGAAATTGGCAACGCCGCTACAGGCCGGGCTGTTGACATAGAAAGTGACAACACCATTACAGATAGTCCCACCACACATGCTCACGGTGGTTCTGCCAGAGAAAACGACATCAACACGCCCGTTAGCCCCGCAGACACTCTCATAGTCTCACCGCTATCAGATGCACCAGATATTGAAAACACACCGGAGGTTCAGAGGGGTGAAGGTGTGTCTTTTGCGGAGCGTGTAGCAAACCTCGTGGCCAGGGCGGGTGGTGCTGGTCATTTTGAAATTAGCACAAATGCTCTCTTAAACATGGTTGTTGTCAATCAGCGTGTTAATTTTGCAGCTCTGAGGGGTAGTGATGATTAGGCAGCTTTCACAATCTTGGTGCATACTTTGTTGACAGAAGTTGTAGATTTTTCTGCTACGTTAGCCGGTGACAGTGGTAGAATGTCTGTGGAGTTTAGGGGGGCAAATGTGCTGAATAAGGTAACTGCTGTTTTGTGTAGAACAAATAATTGGAACCTGGATAATTTATGGGCTAGCATAGAACAGGTTTTTTTAGAGTTACAAAGAAAATTTGGCAGTCGGAGATTTGCATATAAGAACTACTGTGGTATAGGGGGAGCGTGGTGGCTCGGGTATACGCAGAAAACCATGTTTAATTCCATATAACGACATCATTAAATGTAATATGAGAAATCCCACAGAATACAGACAATAATCTATGCTTCTTGATATGCCTAGCGCATTTTTTAAACCCTGATCATACAGACGAGGCATACTTGCAAGACGCCAAACTAATGCTAAAGGCCGGTTTTGACGAGAATCACAAAATTGACTTCAGAGACAGTAAAGTTTGAGCCGCTGTTTAATTTCAAAATTGTGGTTTTTCACCACACAAACGACAGAAAATGCTTGATTCTGTATCAAACTAAAGACACACCTAATGCTAAAACATGTTTTCTCTCTCTTCACAACGGACATTTTTACCACATACTCCGTATGACTGCTTTTCTAGAGGTATCCGATGTCTGTGAATTCTGTTACAAGGGATTTAATGACAAGAAAAATCACAGTTCTGTGTCATGTCTGCTACGATCTTGAATGTCGTAAGCAAACCAAAGCTAGTCCAAGTGTGCAGACTGTCCACAGATCTGTGCCAACCCTTACGGTTTTGAAAAACAAAGTGTTCGGCAAAGGGGCCGTATGATAAATCACTTAGTCTATGCAGTCAAAAACGCTACTGTCCCCAATGCGGGCGTAAATACGACGTGGGAAAAAATGGAAATACTAACCACAACTGTGTCAGGGGGCGCTGCGCACAATGCGATGATGCGCTGACTCCGGAAATAGACCATCAATGCTACATCCAGCCTATTCCGCCCCAAAAACCAAGTACAAAATATATATTTTATTATTTTGAGACTACGCATGATAACGGCCAACATGAAGCAAACTATCTGGTGGCAATAGACTTTAGAGAAACAGATGGTGAATGGGAGGGGACGATTGTGTTGAAATATTTGTCAAGAAACTTAGAAAACCAAAATTCGATAACTATACATTTATTGCCCATAATGCTTCCGGTTTTGACTCACACATTCTTCTGGAAGCAACCATTTCACCCCCAAGAAATCTTTACCATCCTGTTCTATCCGTCAGATGTGGCGGTAAATTAATGTTTCCCCTGTGTCGTACTTATGCAGAAACAGAGAACGAAACTGAGTCATGTTCACACACTGACGACGAACAAATGTTGACAGGTACATGGGTGAGTATTGAGGTGCAGAAGGCTATTGAAAAGGGCTACGTCGTTATGGGTATCGATGAAATTTGGCATTTTGAAACAACAACAGACACCCTCTTTGAGTCCTATGTCAAAACATTCCTGCGTTAGAAGAGGAGAAACAGAACTATATTCGTGCTTATCTTAGCCAAGAGGGAATTCAAATAAATTACGCAAACATTATTTTTAACCAGGCACGACGCAGTATAAACAAATTAATTCTGAATAGTTTATGGGGGCGTTTTTCAATTAGGTCTAATCTTGCCACATGCGAAATTGTCACAGACCCTGAACTGTTTTTTTGGTTTGCGTTAAGTCATCAGTACATCAATGAGACAACAGTCTTGGTTCAATGGGCCTGGGCGGACCCCAGATCAGCGAGAACCAGCAACGTGTGTGTTTTTATAGGCTGTCTCACAACGGCATGGGCCCGGCTAGAGCTGTACGATCTTATGGATCAGCTGGGGGAGAAATGTATTTACTCTGACACTGACTCTGTCGTCTTTGTATCAAGAGAGGGAGACTGGATGCCGTCCTTAAGCCCTTATTTGGGTGATTTAACAGATGAGATAAATGGTACTGACGAGGGTTCTGATCACATTACTCATTTTGCATCCTCTGGCTCCAAGTCTTACGGGTACAAAACTTTGAAAGGTAAAAGCTGCATGAGAGTAAGCTGGACTGACCATTAGTTCCCCCCCCCCCCCAATGAAGGTAAGTGGGCCAAGGTTTATGTTTCACGATTCGCTAAACAAAAAAAATACGGTTTGTCCAGGCCGGGTCAGCCTCTCACTTTAGCTGTTTAATCCATAAATTAGTTTTTTGTTTATTTTTTTCAGCAGGGAATCGGTAAAAACCTAACCCTATTTACTCCGATATTTTAGTACATCCCCAAACAAAAGTCTTGGGCATTTTATCTCACTTAAATCTCGGTTACTTCCGCCACCAAGAGGTGTTGCTGGCGTTTGTTTACAAAACATACTGATCTCTCGTATACTATTAACCCCGCATAGCGACATCAGAAACCACACCTGACTTTACTGCTTCAGTCAATGACCATAGACATTACTCCTCATACTGAGTAGTTAAAATATTGAGCTCTCTTCTCTCTGTTTTTGTGAAGTTTGTGCACACCTGTTAACAAGAGTTCTTTCTGTCCATGGTCCTAAATGTGTTATTTTCCATCAGTGCAGTTCATTGAAGGTTTAATAATTAAAAATACCTACCAAAACGAGAACATGGATGTGGTTTATTTCTGTGCATAAACAACATTACAAAAAGTAAAATACAAGTAGTCATATCTGGACGCAAAAAAATATTTTGATTTACACGGTGGCTCGGTGGTTAGATGAATCTGTCAACAGTCATATGCATGATGTATAATCATGTAATATGACGGGCCCGCGATGGCAAAAATATTTTGTAATGTGGCCCTCGATGAAAAATAATTGCCCAGGCCTGACCTAGAGTCACCAAATTCATTATATAGGTCCAACTATGCCCACCTCCCTGATCAAGACCTATCTGCCCACTCTCTGCCCCCTCATTGTGGACATCGTAAACACCTTCATCAGGACTGTCTCTGTCCTTCCAGAGCTTAGGATGGCTGTGATCACCACTATCGTAAAAATGCAGGGTTTGGACCCGAAGTCCCTTAATAATTATCAGCCCAACCTTCCATTCATACGCAAAATCCTGCAGCGCACTGTAGCTGCTCGACTATCGTCCCATATGTCTCATCATGAATTATATGAATTTATGCAGTCTGGGTTCAGGGCCAAAGACAGCACAGAAACGGCTTTGGTCAAGGTCATCAATGATCTTTTCCTCACAGAATACTCCGGCAACCTAACTCTATTGATCCGTCTCGACCTCTCAGCAGCCTGTCTGTCACAACATCCTCCTTGACCACCTTGATGGGCTCCTGGGCATCACTGGCGCTGCCCATGCATGGTTCAGATCATATCTATCTGGCAGGCACCATCGGGTGGCTGTAGGCACGGCCCAGTCCTCCCCTGCACCGGTCTGCCAGGGTGTACCGCAAGGCTCGGTCCTGGGGCCTACCCTGTTCATCATCTACATGCTTCCTCTGGGACAAATAATTCGAAAACATGGACTCAATTTCCACTGCTATGCAGATGACACCTAGCTCTACATACATACCAAATCCAACACAAACCTCCCTACCCCCTCACACACCAACTGCCTACTTGAAATAAAATCATGGATGTCCCAACATTTTCTGAAGCTTGATAGTTGCAAGACTGAGCTGATGATTGTGGCCCCTCAGGCTCTGCTAAAAAAGGTTGGTGATGTTGTCCTCACAATTGATGGCTCCTCTATCTGCTCCTCTGCCAAGGTCAAAAATCTTGGTGTGGTCTTGGATTCCACCCTCTCCATGGACCCTCACTTAAATGCTGTCACCAAGTCTGCCTTCTTCTACCTGAGAAACATCTCCAGACTCAGACCATTAATAACATATGCAGTTGCTGAAACATTAATTCACGCTTTTGTCACCTCACGCCTGGATTATTGCAATGGTGTCCTACTCCGGACGTCAAATAAGGCCCTGGATAGGATCTAGTATATTCAGAATTCAGCTGCTAGGATTCTAACTCGCTCTAAACCCTTGCAACACATCACTCCCACTCTTCTGCATCTGCATTGGCTCCTCATCAAGTCTCGCATTTCCTTCAAAATTTTACTTCTCACCTATAAATCTCTACATGGACTAGCCCCTTCCTACCTCTCTGACCTCCTCCAACCCTAAATGCCTTCTCGTACCCTACGCTCCTCTGACTCTAGTCTCCTCGCCACCCGCCAAACCAGACTCGGCTCCATGGGAGACAGAGCGTTCAGTGCTGCTGTTACTGTTCTCTGGAATTCCCTTCCCCCTGTGATTCGGAACTCTTGACTCCATTGACATTTTTAAATCTCATCTCAAAACTCATGTTTTCCTTAGCTTATCCCTAGTTTGTTCCCTTTTACTTTATTTATATTTTTGATGTTGCCTGTCTCAATACCCTTGTGTCTGTCTTATGTTTATTGAATTTCAAATGTTATATTGGTACTATTTTTATATATGTGATTGCGGCCGCAATTTTGAGTATTAATTCCCTTCCAGTGCCCAAAGGTCTTCGATAATGCCGTCCACGCTAACATGTAGCTAAGTGATCAGTTCACGTGTTATATTTTTAATTATTATTTGGTTGGCCTTGTGGTCGTGGCTTATGACAAACGCTTATAACTCAGTCAAACTCAGTCCAGTCCTTATGAAACTTTGTACACTGCCTCTTGAGGCTTATCTGGTCACCTTGGCATTGTAAAAGATTGTTGAATCACATTTATATATTACTATACTGTGATCTCCCATTATGTCTCAAGAAGCTGGCTAGGAGCTTGCTCTCTAACATGGCATCGCAAGGTGTCATTAATTGTTGACGTAAATAATGCCTATGATAATTAATTCCAGCTAGCACATTAACTAAACTTCAAAAGATGATAAAAGCATGTTGATTGTCAAACACTAAATCAACAGTAGCCTACTGTCTTCCGTGTAAATGCTTGTTTAATAGGCTTATCGTTTTACCATTTTAATACATTTTCTTAATAAAACTGTGTTGCTTGCCTGTTTGCCCACAATAGCCTATGTGTGTTATCAGCCAGTGTCTTCATTTTGACATTGTTTTGTAATGTTGGATTTGGCCATTTCAATCCTGCTATGGATTACATTAAACACATAAAGAAGTTTGTTTTGCGGCAAGCATACGATATGGTGCCTTTTTGACTATCATACTTAGCTACTCACTTAAGCTATTTTACGTTCACTTTGCTGTCCAATTCAAGTCACCAGAATTATTTTTAACATTCAACAAGTAAAACTGAACTCGCATTCAGTACACAGTACTCACAATGTTGTCCGGTTCTGGGTTTGTGCCATGTGCCGGTGGATTCTGTTGAATTACGATAAACTTTGTTTGAAACGCATTGGTAGAGCGAGAGTCCAGCCCACACTACCTCAGACACGAACATATTGGTCCTTCATTCAAGGTCCACTAGAGGGCTTAACGTCTCTGACCATTAATTTTATATGGGCAAATTAACCATGTAAAAAGATTACATAATAACGAGTGGACAGATTAATAAGCTGTGTACAATCGCACTGCACAGCATTAGAACTGACCGGTTGGTGCTGCAATGGAAACAAAATGCTCAAAACGGCGAGCGTAGTTAGGGCACCAAAAACCGGGCTAATAAAGATAATAATAATATGACTTAAGAAGAACAGTGTATGATGAGTCATACAACGCAATCACATAAGATTATAATAAACTGGTACAATAACTATAAGGGTCTTCTCCCTCCGGGCTACGACCCTTAAATATGTTGATGTAAAATACTGAACAGTAAAAGGTACCATCGGTGTCTTCCAGAGCTTGAATCATGTCGGGGTCCAAGGCTGTGCTGACTAGCATCTCCACATAGCTCCGGAACATCTCCCTCATGGCCCGGCTGTTCACTCCAACTCGCACTGGACCTAAAGCACCAAAGCAGGCAGAGAACCGGTGATGGGGAAAGGTTCAGCATCACTTGAAGAAAAAAGCAATAACATACACAGACTCTCACCTTCATCCTCACTGGACTGGTCAGCTTCAGAGTCGGATACAGAAGGCATCTCCTTCAACCACTTTTTCCTCTTTTTGGGGGGCGGCTCATCCTTTTCATTTATAGGCCTGAAAGCTTTGGGGGGCCGCTGCGCCTTTCTCTCTACGACCCTGCTCTCCCCTTTCAATCTCCCTTGCTCTGCCTGACTTTCTTGGGATGCCTGGTGTTTCCACTCCTTCTCCATCCGCTCCCTCTTCTCTCGTTGGCGATTATGCTGTTTCTCCCTCTCACATTCCTTCTCCCTCTCTCTACGCATTCCTTCTTTCAACTCTTGTTCTTTCTCATTCCGCTTCTTCTCCCGCCGCTCGCTCTCTTTCTGGTCCCTGTCTCTTTCTCGCCTCTCCTTAAGTGCCCTTTCTGTCTTCTGTTCTCTTTCCCTCCAAGCTCTCTCCTTGAGCTCGTTTTCCTTCTCCTTTTCCTTCAGTTCTCTCTCCCTCAACACACTCTCTTTTTGCGCTCTTTCATTTTCTTTCTCTCTTTCGCTACTCTCTCGTTCCTTCTGCTCACGCTCCTTTCGCTCCTTCTCTCTCCCTTTCTCCTTTTCCCTCCGCTCTCTCTCCCTCAACACACTCTCTTTTTGCGCTCTTTCATTTTCTTTCTCTCTTTCGCTACTCTCTCGTTCCTTCTGCTCATGCTCCTTTTGCTCCTTCTCTCTCCTTTTCTCCTTTTCCCTCCGCTCTCTCTCTCTTTCTTTCTCCTTTTCTCTTCCTTTCTGTTCTATATCCTCTTTCTCCCTTTCTCTCTGCTCGCTGTCGTTCTGCTCTCTCTCCTTTTCTCTTTCCCTTCGCTCTCTCTCCCTATGCTTGCTCTCTTCTTTTTCCTTTTCTTTCTCCTTCAGCTCCCTTTCCTTCAACTCTCTCTCTATCAGCTCCTTCTCTTTATCCTTATACTCCCGTTCCTCTTTCTCCTTCTGTTCCCTCTCTTTTTCGTGCTGTTCCTTTTGGTGCCTTTCCTTCCCTCTATCTTCTCTCTCAATTCGTGGTGAAGTCTGGTTAAGAGCTGGGGGTGGAGGCTTAGAAAGTGATTGGCATCTGTCAACGAATAAGAACATAAATTACACATCTGTAAGCGCCAAAATGACTGCAACAAATGTATGATTCTCCAGCAGATTAGCTTGAGCCACTTTGTCAATTGCTAGACTGAAATTGGTTGGTTAGATGATTTTAGGTGGTTCCAAGTAATGACAAATATTTAAGATTGATCTTTTGAAATGACAGTTCTTTATGGAAGCCCATAAGGGACTTTATTCAAATGAAAATGTAAACTTGAAAATGCGAATGCAATTCCACAATAGCATTATCACTTTCCACATTCGTATGTGTTATTTGAGACAAAATGTAAGTGAAAATGCAATCATCCCATTTGCATTTGGATTTTCAAAGGCTCCAATGGGCATTCTGTGTCAATATTCAAATTCAAATGCAAAAGATGTTTGACGTTACATTTTCAAAGTCCTACCCCGCCATACAGCGGACAATATTCAAATGTTAATTCAAACTTGAAAATTAAAATGCCATATTAAAAATGTATTCTCATTTTCCATTTGTGCAAGCATTATTTATGTCACAATTAAAATAAAAATGCAGTTGTCAAACAATATGAAAATGAATAGGAAATCGCATTTGCCATTGCATTTTCAAAGACTTCATCTTCAATACTACGCTGTGCAGTGGACAGAATTCAAATGCAAAACGCGAATCAGCGCTAAGAGTCTATTGCATTTGCATTTTCAAGTCACCATGCACTCTTTGGGACAGAACATGAAAATTCAAATGCAATCTGTCAGTCCTGTCATCAAGGCGGGTCTTTAGTTAGGATGTCACTTCCTCGTTTAGTGACTTGCTTCATTAACCTTTTACCAATTCGTTGTTTGAGCTGCTATTTCGTAAGTCCTTAGTCATATTTTTGTGCTGCAAGTTCTATGTTTTTACATTCATTAAAAGAAGTATATTTATACAAATTTCTTTCTAATTATTCACAACGACAGCGCTGAAACGAAGAGAAGCAGGACAGCCATATAGCGGAACGCTTGCTGTGGGCTAATAGATTAGGCATAACTGCATTATTTTCAACCTTCACGTGCATGTTTACACAATATTATCAGAATCATACTGAAAAAATAAACTTATAGCACAATATGGGATATGGGTGATAGTATGAAGGCAGGATTGTAACACTTTAGATTGGACAAAGCTATTTAATTAGAAGGTGCATTATAAACGCTGGAAATTCCTTCTGCAAAAGGTTTTAATGTTTACATAAACGTTCACACCTCTAGTTTTAATAATGTTGTATTATAAATACAGTGCATCCGGAAAGTATTCATACCCCTTCACTTTTTCCACATTTTATTATGTTACAGCCTAATAAAAAAATTCCTCAACATTCTACACACAATACCGCATAATGACAAAGTGAAAAAAGTTTTTTTGAATTTTTTGCAAATGTATTAAAAATAAAAAAATAAAATATCACATGTACATAAGTATTCACACCCTTTACTCAATACTTTGTTGAAGCACCTTTGGCAGCAATTACAGCCTCAAGTCTTCTTGAGTATGATGCTACAAGCTTGCCACACCTATTTTGGGGCAGTTTCTCCAATTCTTCTTTGCAGATCGTCTCAAGCTCCATCAGGTTGGATGGTGCACAGCCATTTTCAGATCTCTCCAAAGATGTTCAATCGGGTTCAAGTCTGGGCTCTGGCTGGGCCACTCAGGGACATTCACAGACTTTTCCCGAAGCCACTCCTTTGTTATCTTGGCTGTGTGCTTAGGGTCGTTGTCCTGTTGGAAGGTCAACCTTCGCCCCAGTCTGAGGTCCAGAACGCTCTGGAGCAGGTTTTCATCAAGGATCTCTCTGTACATTGCTGCAGTCATCTTTCCCTTGATCCTGACTAGTCTCCCAGTTCCTGCCGCTGAAAAACACCCCCACAGCATGATGCTGCCACCACCATGCTTCACTGTAGGGATGGTATTGGCCAGGTGATGAGCAGTGCCTGGTTTCCTCCAGACATGACGCTTGGCATTCAGGACAAAGAGTTCAATCTTGGTTTCATCAGACCAGAGAATTTTGTTTCTCATGGTCTGAGAGTCCTTTAGGTGCCTTTTGGCAAACTCCATGCGGGCTGTCATGTGCCTTTTACTGAGGAGTGGCTTCCGTCTGGCCACTCTACCATAAAGGCCTGATTGGTGAAGGGGTGCAGAGATGGTTGTCCTTCTGGAAGGTTCTCCCATCTCCACAGAGGAACACTGGAGCTCTGTCAGAGTGACCATCGGGTTCTTGGTCACCTCCCTGACCAAGGCCCTTCTCCCCCGATTGCTCAGTTTGGCCGGGCGGCCAGCTCTAGGAAGAGTCCTGGTGGTTCCAAACGTCTTCCATTTGCGAATGATGAAGAACACTGTGCTCGTTGGGACCTTCAATGCTGCAGAAATATTTTTGTACCCTTCCCCAGATCTGTGCCTCGATACAATCCTGTCTCGGAAGTCTACAGACAATTCCTTGGACTTCATAACTTGGTTTGTGCTCTGACATGCACTGTCAACTGTGGGACCTTATATAAACAGGTGTGTGCCTTTCCAAATCATGTCAAAGGCAAAGCTCTCAATTGAATTTACCACAGGTGGACTCCAATCAAGTTGTAGAAACATCTCAAGGATGATCAGTGGAAACGGGATGCACCTGAGCTCAATTTTGAGTGTCACAGCAAAGGGTGTGAATACTTATGTACATGTGATATTTTATTTTTTTATTTTTAATACAAAAAAATTCAAATAAACTTTTTTCACTTTGTCATTATGCGGTATTGTATGTAGAATGTTGAGAATTTTTTTTTATTTAATCCATTTTGGAATTAGGCTGTAACATAATAAAATGTGAAGCGGCTGGGATGAGGATCAGCACCTCCAAATCTGAGGCCATGGTTCTCAGCAGGAAACCGATGGATTGTCTACTCCAGGTAGGGAATGAGTCTTTACCCCAAGTGAAGGAGTTCAAGTATCTTGGGGTCTTGTTCTCGAGTGAGGGTAAAATGGAACGAGAGATGGGCCGGAGAATTGGAGCAGCGGGTGCGGTGTTGCAGTCACTCTATCGCACCGTTGTGACGAAGAGAGAGCTGAGCCAGAAGGCAAAGCTCTCAATCTACCGGTCTATCTTTGTTCCTACTCTCACCTATGGTCATGAAGGGTGGGTCATGACCGAAAGAACGAGATTGCGGATACAAGCGGCGGAAATGAGTTTCCTCCGGAGGGTGGCTGGCATCTCCCTTAGGAATAGGGTGAGAAGTTCAGCCATTCGTGAGGGACTCGGAGTAGAGCCGCTGCTTCTTTGCGTAGAAAGGAGCCAGTTGAGGTGGTTCGGGCATCTAGTAAGGATGCCACCTGGCCGCCTCCCTAGGGAGGTGTTCCAGGCACGTCCAGCTGGGCGGAGGCCGCGGGGCAGACCTAGGACCAGGTGGAGGGATTATATCTCCACACTGGCCTGGGAACGCCTTGGAATCCCCCAGTCAGAGCTGGTTAATGTGGCCCGGGAAAGGGAAGTTTGGGATGCCCTGCTTGAACTGCTACCTCCACGACCCGACCCCGGACAAAGCGGATGACGATGATGATGATGATGATGATAATAAAATGTGGAAAAAGTGACGGGGTGTGAATACTTTCCGGATGCACTGTATGTGGCCAAAGGTACTGTTGCGCTTGTTTTGGCTAATTTTACTAAGGTGAGGTTGCTCATTTGTCTTTCAAGAGTTAGCCACACTGAGTGTTCATCTCTGCGGCAATGGCATAGGCTTGGCTGGTGCGGGAGACACGTCCACGTCGGTGCCAGAAATGGAGTAGACCTACTCTGCAACACATACTTTCTCTGTTCAGTCGCGAACCTCTGTTAATGGCAAAATTAGGTTGCCGTTGCACCGCTAGCTACAGCTAGCACTATACTAAGTGACTGAAGGAGGAAGTGAGGTCCAAACTAAAGACCCGCCTTGATGAAAGGATTGACAGATTGCATTTGAATTTTCATGTTCTGTCCAAAGAGAGCATGGTGACTTGAAAATGCAAATGCAATAGACTCGTAGCGCTGATTCGCGTATTGCATTTGAATATTGTCCACTGCACAGCGTAGTACTGAAGATGAAGTCCTTGAAAATGCAAATGCGATTTCCTTTTCATTTTCAAAATGTTTGACAACTGCATTTTAATTTTAATTGTGACATAAATAATGCTTGCACAAATGGAAGATGACGATACATTTTGTATATTGCATTTTAATTTTCAAGTTTGAATTATCATTTGAATATTGTCTGCAGTATGGCGGGGTAAGGCTTTGAAAATGGAATGTCTAACAGCTTTTTCATTTGCATTTGAATATTGACACAGAATGCCCATTGGAGCCTTTGAAAATGCAAATGCAAATGGGATTATTGCATTTTCATTTACATTTTGTCTCAAATAACATACACATGTGGAAAGTGATAATGCTATTGTGGAATTGCATTTGCATTTTCAAGTTTACATTTTCAGTTGAATTAAGTCCCTTATGGGCTTCCATAGTTCTTCAATGATAATATCTTAGATGCATGCAACTGGGGACTATAATAGAGCATCCCATAGGACGAAAAATAAATATGAAAAAAGGAACATACCTCATAGTGAGGCCAGGTCTATGCCAGGGTTTCCGTGAGCAAACTCGAACGTAATCCTTTTTATTTACGTTCTCTAAGAACTTCACATATAGACGCTGGTATCGCATTTTGGCATCGCCAAAGTAACCCAGATACTGATAGACAAAAAAAAAAATAGTACTTCTTTTTTTACATCAGCAACTGTATGTGAGCACTCATCATATAAAATAATTTCTATTTACATTTGTGTAACAACCCCTTCATTTTGATGCTCAGCATTTTATTGAATGCAACACACTTCATTTTTAAAAAAGAGCTATGTAGAAAAGGTTTTTAATTTGCCCATTAGAGGTTCATTTTAAAAACAAGATTTTACAATTATATGTTACATTAGAGCTCTTCTGGTATGAGACTTCATACATTGGTGCTTTTTATTAAAGAGATAAATGAAGTTTAGCCTTAGCTGGGACATAGCTTTACAACTATGTAAAAACTCACATTGCTTGTGGCACAAAACTGCCTCTGCCCATCTTTGATTTCTGGGTTGAACTTTTGTAGTAGGGCTTTCTGCACCCTCCAGATAGGTGGGGGCTCCCGGCCTGTCTGCAAAGCCATCTATACAGACAACATGTGTGCGGTTTGATTGTGTGTATGTACATTGGAAAAGATAAAATGCTTGTCAACATGTCCATACCTCTGCCCCCCGTGGAAATGTTTTATTGCCAACTTCCACTTCATCTTATACACGATTCATCCACACAGTAGACTATCAAATTTAGAACCTAACCAGATACAAATTTAGAGCCACATAAAAACCACACCTTGAGCGTACTAATGTCCTCAGAGCGCACCACAAATTCATCCCTTTCCCGGAAGATTCCCTCGCCACCACTCTCGCTGTCCTCTTCCTCACTTTGGCCCGCAATCGCAGCATCTGTCTGCTTCTTGGCCAAGTGCAATGAACTGATTCGAGGTGCTAGCGCATCTTCAGGCGTTAGAGGTGATGGAGGCGGAGATGAAGAGTATGGCGAGGAGGAGGATGAAGGCTGTCCAGGCTCCGGGTCTTGGACCTGGTCTGAAGCAGGAGGAGGTGATAAGCATAGGAGAGGGGTGGCAGGGGAGGAGGAAAAAGAGAGTGCAGAGGCTGGGGGGAGAGTTGAGTTATATGAGGATGATAGGGGTGTAGTGGAAGCTGATGGGGCTAGTGGGGAGGTTGTTAAAGGGTGGCAGGGTTGCTGCTGTTGGGGAAATGTAAGCTCCTCCTCTTCTTCCTCTTTGTGGTCTTGCTGAATGGGGAGTGGGGAGGGGAAAGAAAGAGGCAGAGGTGGAAGTGGAGAGCGAGAGGAGGATGAGGAGGTTGTGGAGAGGTACGGCAATGGGGAGGCAGGCTTAAGGGCAAAATGAGTTCCTACGGGAGAATCTAAGGAGAAACACAATTAAATAAACAATCAAAGACTGTTGAAATAAATCCATAAACAAGTGGACTTATTTTTTTACATAATACAAAATCAATTCATAAAGGACACAAACATTTTTTTCTCACCATCCTCTCTGAATTCTTCAATTGCCTGACAGTCATTAATCTCTCTCTTCTCTTCTTCATCCTTCTTGAGACTTCTCCGCTCAACATCAAGCTCTCCATTTACCCACTCCTCAACTTCTTTTTCTTCAGCCACATCTCTTCTCCCTGGTTCTTGCTGCTCCTCTTCTCCATCCATCACTTCAGTTTTATCCGGTTGCTTTAGAGACTGTGCATTGGGTGGTGCCTTGGTCAGTGTGTGTGTCTGAACTTCAACCTCAGTGTCCTTAGTTTTAAATGTTGTCTGATGAGCTAAATGTATAACTGGCAGAGGTAGGCTAAGGGTCTGGGCCTGTGTGGTGGGTGGAGACGGAGTAGGAGGCGCAGGGGCCACCAATGCTGCCGTGGCGGCGGCCCGTGAGTGGGGCATGTCATAAAGGGCTGAAATGGCTGAGGAGATGCTCATTTGAAGGTCCTGGTTCTTGCTAACAGAGTCTTCTTCGTCTGAGGAGAAGGAGGGCAGGGTCTCCAAGTTTCTCTTCAGTTCTTCGTCCAGTCGCTTGCAAGGGCTGGGGCAGTTGCTCAGGGCCAAACACGCCTCGCCGTCCGCCCCTTCACTAAAGGCAGTAGGCTGTGTGGGAGGTGCGGCTGGAAGGGGAGTTGACAAGGATCTCATCCTACCCTTCAGGGCGTCCAAGTCTCCGGTGTCATCGTGTGTAGGCTCCGCCTCCCTTCCTTGCTCCTTCTTGCCAGTTTTGAGGAAATCCAGGAAAGAGGCGATAAGTCCCGGTTTCAATTCTGGGGTCTTGTCATCTGTCTGAAAACAGAAGTGGGGACAGAAAGAATAATTTTTTTTTTTTTTAAATCATATTTATTGTGTAGGTTTTATAAGCATTCGCAATGCTTTACCTCTTATTATAGAATTTGATATAATCAATCAGTCAATAAAGGCAGTTACCATAAGAAAACAGGAGGGGGCATTTGAGGGAAATCATTGTAATTGAGTAACCGTGGCAACAGCTACCCCAGCAACATCCCACTCTCTTCGCTCTCCCCCTTTTTCTTTTCTTTTGTCATTCAGAATTGGCTGGCTGTCAATACAGAAACAAGTCTCCCGTTTGCCCCGTATTGGCGGCTTGCCAAACCCCCAAAGGAAAAGCTGTGGCTAGGTTTTGCCAACCAGTTTTCCCACAGAAACCTTTTTTATAATTTCCAATTGCTAGTATCATAAAAAATTATTTTTACTTAATTAATTTTATAATACTTACATTTCCATATTACCATTTCTAAAACCGAATAGCCTATTTGGATAGCCCTATGTAAAGATATTTGACTCTCTCAATAGTGATGGGACCTTTAGTTATGACTTGTGAAAGTGTCATTTATAATAAATAATATTCTGTTGTGTTGAAGTATGCGGGACTTTCAACTAGCTAAATTTGAGAGCTTCTGTATAGCGGCACATGTCTCGAGTCATTTGTTCATCAATTTCCCTTTCCCATGTCATTTAAGGTGACAAAACAAAAGCCTGTTTTCAAAACCACCCGGTTACATTGAAAAGACAGCAAATCAGAAATCTGTTTAAAGTCTGCTATAAAAGTGCATGTTCTTTAATGTTAAAAAATAAATTTAAATATTAATTTAATGTAGTAATTTCATTATAATAACTTTCTGACCTCTATATTAATAACATTAAAATATATAGTTAAATAGTTCAAAATGAAGTTAACATTGCTACAAAGACGATCAAAATTCTGTCACCACTCAAAAGGAGGCCGTAAAAAGAAAGGGATGTAGCCCTTCCACCTCTGCAAATTGAACATAATAACTTTTTAACGATTTAACTGGCTTGATTCTCCTTTCCACTAAAAATAAATTTTTTGATACTTTCTATATTACCTACCATTAGGGCTGGGCGATTTTATGATTTAATCGAATTATGAGTTAGCACTATGTGGAAAAGGTCTAAATCGAGACAATCGGGATTTAAACAAGGGACAATTGACATAGCAACGTTACATTTACAAAAAAAAAGGTAAGTCTATGAACGCAGACGGAACTCATTGCTTTAGTAAAGAGAAAACTCATCTGCTGCATGCGGGAGTAGGCCCTACTGTGTAAAAAAAAAAAAAAGGCGAAATTTTTCGGATGTGTTACTGTCCTTCTAAACAAGTCTCATTCATGATGCATAATGTAAAGTGAAAAAATTGCAAGACGTAGGATCAGGGGCGAAGCCAGGAATTATTCTATGGGCCTGAGTAAATGTAGTCGGGTCTAAGGTAGAGAAATACCCAGATAACATTTAAACTTATAATGTAATGAATAAACGTCATATAATGTATATACAGTGCATCCGGAAAGTATTCATACCCCTTCACCTTTTCCACATTTTATTATGTTACAGCCTAATTCCAAAATGGATTAAATAAAAAAAAATTCTCAACATTCTACATACAATGCCGCATAATGACAAAGTGAAAAAGTTTTTTTAGAATTTTTTGCAAATGTATTAAAAACAAAAAATATCACATGTACCCTTTGCTGTGACACTCAAAATTGAGCTCAGGTGCATCCCTTTTCCACTGATCATCCTTGAGATGTTTCTACAACTTGATTGGAGTCCACCTGTGGTAAATTAAATTGATTGGACATGATTTGGAAAGGCACACACCTGTTTATATAAGGTCCCACAGTTGACAGTGCATGTCAGAGCACAAACCAAGTTATGAAGTCCAAGGAATTGTCTGTAGACCTCCGAGACAGTATTGTATCGAGGCACAGATCTGGGGAAGGGTACAAAAAAATTTCTGCAGCATTGAAGGTCCCAACGAGCACAGTGGTATCTATCATTCGCAAATGGAAGACGTTTGGAACCACCAGGACTCTTCCTAGAGCTGGCCGCCCGGCCAAACTGATCAATCGGGGGTGAAGGGCCTTGGTCAGGGAGGTGACCAAGAACCCGATGGTCACTCTGACAGAGCTCCAGTGTTCCTCTGTGGAGATGGGAGAACCTTCCAGAAGGACAACCATCTCTGCAGCACTCCACCAATCAGGCCTTTATGGTAGAGTGGCCAGACGGAAGCCACTCCTCAGTAAAAGGCACGACAGCCCGCATGGAGTTTGCCAAAAGGCACCTAAAGGACTCTCAGACCATGAGAAACAAAATTCTCTGGTCTGATGAAACCAAGATTTAACTCTTTGGCCTGAATGCCAAGCGTCATGTCTGGAGGAAACCAGGCACTGCTCATCACCTGGCCAATACCATCCCTACAGTGAAGCATGGTGGTGGCAGCATCATGCTGTGGGGGTGTTTTTCAGCGGCAGGAACTGGGAGACTAGTCAGGATCAAGGGAAAGATGAATGCAGCAATGTACAGAAAACCTTGATGAAAACCTGCTCCAGAGCGTTCTGAACCTCAGACTGGTGCGAAGGTTGACCTTCCAACAGGACAACGACCCTAAGCACACAGCCAAGATAACAAAGGTGTGGCTTTGGGACAAGTCTGTGAATGTCCCTGAGTGGCCCAGCCAGAGCCCAGACTTGAACCCGATTGAACATCTTTGGAGAGATCTGAAAATGGCTGTGCACCGACGCTCCCCATCCAACCTGATGGAGCTTGAGACGATCTGCAAAGAAAAATTGGAGAAACTGTCCCAAAATGGGTGTGGCAAGCTTGTAGCATTATACTCAAGAAGACTTGAGGCTGTAATTGCTGCCAAAGGTGCTTCAACAAAGTATTGAGTAAAGGGTGTGAATACTTATGTACATGTGATATTTTATTTTTATTATATTTGCAAAAAATTCTAAAACTTTTTTCACTTTGTCATTATGCGGTATTGTGTGTGGAGTGTTGAGGAATTTTTTAATCCATTTTGGAATTAGGCTGTAACATAATAAAATGTGGAAAAGGTGAAGGGGTATGAATACTTTCCGGATGCACTGTATGCAGTGATTATAATTAGATTTGCGCAATAACATGTGTGGTACAGGTTGAAAGGTCGCATATGTCTCAAAGTCTATAGCAAGGCGTATTTTCTCTGTCAAGGCCTCATTACATTAAACCTGCTTTATCTATGTGAAATATAGAATATGTCTCAGTAAAACCCACATATTTTCCTCTATCTTAGACCCTCTTCTAACACAATATGCAGAGATTATGCTTAGATTTGCGCAATTCCATGTGTGGTATAGGTTCAAAGGTCACATTGGTCTCAAAGTCTATAGCAAGGCGTTTATTCTCTGTAAAGGCCTCATGACATTAAACCTGCTTTATCTATGTGAAATATAGAAGTTGTCTCAGTAAAACCACATATATTTCTCTACCTTAGACCCTCTGCTAACACAATATGCAGAGATTATACTTAGATTTGCGCAATTCCATGTGTGGTATAGGTTGAAAGGTCGCATATGTCTCAAAGTCTATAGCAAGGAGTTTATTCTCTGTAAAGGCCTCATTACATTAAACCCGGTTCATCTATATGAAATATATATGATATATATATAAAACCATATATTTTTTCCACCTATGTATATATTAATGTCTTTTAATTTGTTTTTTTTGTCATTGGTTTGTTTGCCAAATCTTTTCGGTATAAGGAAGGATATGTATTTCACCAACTGTTTTACAGTATGAAAAGAATGTCAGTTACCTTATATTTATTACCTTATATTCATAGTTAAATGTAGTGTCAATATTATAAAATGTACATCCATCCATCCATCCATCCATTTTCCGCCGCTTATCCGGGGCCGGGTCGCGGTGGCAGCAGGCTCAGCAGGGAATTCCAGCCGTCCCTATCCCCAGCAACGCTTTCCAGATCCTCCTGGAGGATCCCGAGGCGTTCCCAGGCCAGACGAGATATATAATCCCGCCAGCGTGTTCTGGGTCTACCCCGGGGTCTCCTACCAGTAGGGCGTGCACGGAAAACCTCCAACGGGAGGTGCCCAGGAGGCATCCTAATCAGATGCCCGTAGCACCTCATCTGGCTCCTTTCGACGTGAAAGAGCAGCGGCTCCACTCCGAGCTCCCTCCGGATGACCAAACTCGTTACCCTATCCCTAAGGCTGAGCCCAGCCACCCTACGGAGGAAACACATTTCAGCCGCTTGTACTCGCGATCTTATTCTTTCGGTCACTACCCAAAGCTCATGACCATAGGTGAGGGTTGGAACGTAGACTGACTGGTAAATCACGAGTTTCGCCTTTCGGCTCAGCTCCTTCTTCACCACGACGGTCCGGTACAACGCCCGCATTACTGCTGATGCTGCACCAATCCGCCTGTCAATCTCACGCTCCATTTTTCCCCTCACCGTGAACAAGAACCCGAGATACTGAACTCCCTTCGCTTGGGGCCAGTCACTCCCAACCCGGAGAGAGCACTCCACCGTTTTCTGGCAGAGAACCATGGCCTCAGACTTGGAGGTGCTGACTCTCATCCCGACCGCTTCAGACTCAGTTGCAAACCGCTCCAGTGCATGCTGAAGGTTACAGTCTGAAGAAGCCAACAGAACCACATCATCTACAAAGAGCCGAGAAGCAATTCTGAGGTCCCCAAACTGGACACACTCCTCCCCCCGGCTACGCCTTGAGATTCTATCCATGAAAATCACAAACAGAACCGGTGACAAGGGGCAGCCCTGGCAGAGTCCAACACCCACTGAAAACGCATTTGACTTTGTGCCGAGTATACGGACACAGCTCTCACTCCGGTTATATAGGGACCGAATGGCTCGTAGCATTGACCCCGGCACCCCACACTCCCGCAGTACCCCCCACAGGACTCCCCGGGGGACACGGTCATAGGCCTTCTCCAAGTCCACAAAACACATGTAGACTGGATGGGCAAACTCCCAACCCCCCCCCCCCCCCCAAACAGCCCTGCAAGGGTAAAGAGTTGGTCCACTGTTCCACGACCAGAACAGAATCCGCATTGCTCCTCCTGGATCCGAGGTTCGACAATCGGTCGGAGCCTTCTTTCCAGCACCCTGGCATAAGCTTTCCCAGGCAGGCTGAGAAGTGTCATACCCCGATAATTGTAGCACACCCTCCGGTCCCCTTTTTTAAAAATGGGAACCACCACTCTGGTCTGCCATTCCAATGGTACCGTCCCCGACGCGACACCGAAGAGGCGTGTCAACCAAGACAGCCCAACAATGTCCAGAGCCTTCAGCATCTTGGGGTGAATCTCATTCACACCCGGCGCCTTGCTGCTGAGGAGCTTCCCAACTACCTCAGTGACCTCTGCCAGGGATATTACTGAGACTCCCCCCGTCTTCGAACACTGTCTCCTCCACAGAGGACGTGTTGGCGGGGTTAAGAAGTTCCTCAAAGTGCTCCTTCCACCGCCCGACGATATCCCCAGTCCGGGTCAGCAGTTCTCCTCCCCTGCTCAACAGAGCCTGGGCCAATCCCTGCTTTCCCTTTCTATGCCGTCTAACGATTTGCCAGAACTTCCTTGAGGCCAACTGAAAGTCCTTCTCCATAGCCTCCCCGAACTCCTCCCACACCCGGGTTTTTGCTTCTTTGACTACCGAAGCTGCAGCCCTTCGGGCCGCCCGGTACCCGTCTGCTGCTTCAGGAGACCCCTGGGCCCACCAAGCACAAAAGGCCTCCTTCTTTAGTCTGACGGCTTCCTTCACCGCTGGAGTCCACCAGCGGGTTCTTTGGTTGCTGCCACGACAGGCATCGATGACCTTCTGACCACAACTCCTAGCAGCTGCTTCCACAATGGAGGTTTTGAACATGGTCCACTCGGAATCAATATTCCCAACCTCCCCCGGGATGCATGAGAAGTTCTTCCGGAGGTGCGAGTTGAAGACCTCCCGGACAGGGTCCTCAACCAGACGTTCCCAATTCACCCTCACTACACGTTTGGGTTTACCGGGTCTGTCCGGCAGCCTCCCCCGCTATCTGATCCAACTCACCACCAGGTGGTGATCAGTTGACAGCTCAGCTCCTCTCTTTACCCGAGTGTCCAAGACATACGGCCGCAGGTCTGACGATACGACCACAAAGTCGATCATCGATCTGCGGCCTAGGGTGTTCTGGTACCAGGTACACTTATGAACCTCCCTATGCTCGAACATGGTGTTTGTTATGGACAATCCATGCCTAGCACAGAAGTCCAATAACAAAGCACTACTCTGGTTCAGATCGGGCAGGCCATTCCTCCCAATCACCCCTCTCCAGGTTTCTCCATCGTCACCCACATGGGCGTTTAAGTCCCACAGCAGAACTATAGAATCACTAGATGGCACCCTTTCCAGGACCTCACCCAGCGACTCCAAGAAGGCCGGATACTCCGAACTGCCATTTGGTGCATAAGCACAAACAACAGTCAGAGCCTTCCCCCAGCGACTCGCAGCCGCAAAGAGGCAACCCTCTCGTTCACCGGGGAAAACTCCAACACAGCGGCACCCAGCCGGGGACTCGTAAGAATCCCCATACCTGCCTGGCGCCTCTCACCCTGGGCGACTCCGGAAAAGAAAAGAGTCCAGCCCCTCTCCAGGACTTGGGTTCCAGTACCAGAGCTATGCGTCGAGGCGAGCCCAACTATGTCTAGTTGGTACTGCTCCACCTCCCACACTAGCTCCGGTTCCTTTCCCACCAGAGACATTACATTCCACGTCCCTAGGACCAGTCTACGATGCCAGGGGTCAGCACGCCTAGGTCCCCGCCTATGCCTGCCACCCGATTGGCATTGCACCCGACCCCAATGTCTGTCACTGCAGGTGGTGGGCCCACAGGGCGGCGGCTCCATGCTGCTTCTTCGGGCTGTGCCCGACCGGGCCCCACGGGTCAAGGCCCGGCCACCAGACGCTCGCCGACGAGCATCCCCCCCGGGTCTGGCTCCAGGGGGTAGCCCCGGTTTCCCTCTTCCGGGCGAGGTGCCACAGTGCCGTTGGTTCCGCTTCATTGAGTGTTTTCGAATCGCGCTTAGTCTAGACCCTACCAGGGGCTACTGACCCCGACAACACAGCTCCCAGGGTCACAGGGACACTGAAACCCCTCCACCACGTTAAGGTGGAGATTCTCGGAGGGGATAAAATGTACATGACTTCTCTAAAATTCCGGTAGATCAACTACATGGTTTATGCCTTGACTGTGGCCAAACTCTGGATACAAGTAATGAGGAGATTAAACTAAATGTGTTTAAGAATAAATAATAAATTAATTCAAGAATAAATAGGAACAACGATGCCACTTAATACATGTAAAAATTTCATTTATTTTACAGACTCAATGCAACTCTTGCAACAGAAAATTCCATAAGGAATGTATGGAGAAGTTGCAAAGCCCGGCCAGCATAAAACATGTTTTGTAAATTTTAAAATGTATGTTCTATTTGTTGGTATAGGGGACGATTGTGATTATTAGATAATAAAGAAAAATAACCCTTTTCAAATACTTTGTAATGCATGTGACCCTTTCAAGTCTGTCTATTTCACAGTTGCACAACAGATATTCTCCATAAAATGTTAGTAGAGGCATTAGTGAGGACAGAGGTTTAATTTAAGGGCTTGATGGCGTATATGTATTTATATATATATATGTTGTGTAATTATATATACTGAGGCTATAATAGTGAATCAACGCTATTTCACAGACTTTGAGAAGTGACCTTTGAAACTGTAAACCTTAAATTGCACAAATCTAAGTATCATCTCTGCATATTTTGTTAACCGAGGGAATAAGAAACGCAAAAATATGGTTTTACTGAGACACCTTCTATATTTCACAGATAAAGCAGGTTTAATGTAATGTGGCCTTAACAGAGAATAAAATCCTTGCTATAGACTTTGAGACATATGTGATCTTTGAACCTGTACCACACATGGAATTGCGCAAATCTAAGTATAATCTCTGCATATTGTGTTAGCAGAGGGTCTGAGGTGGAGGAAAATATGTGGTTTTACTGAGACAACCTCTATATTTCACATAGATAAAGCAGGTTTAATGTAATGAGGCCTTTACAGAGAATAAAGGACCATGGCTTTAAGAACCATGTAAAGAAGGCTGGGGCCTTTAGAGATGAGGTTACAATAGAGCAAGCAAAGTATTGCGGGGATGTTCTGATTAGAGAACAGACAATTCTCATTCGAACAGGTTCATTGGTTGATTTAAGGTTAAAGTTGCATTCTTGAGGGGGCTGAGGTTTCTATGAAGAATCAAGCACAAAGGATGAATAATATTATGAGGTGAAGAACACAAATACATTTATTATCTGACCTTTTAAGTCAAACCTTTGGAGCTAATTTAGGGGCATGTGTCTTCATTTCATCAAACTATATGCAATTACTTAGAAAGTTTAGTTTTCCTGAAGCAACCTTATTGTTTTGGTTAACCTTATTGCTTTATATTTGTAATATTTCATAAAATACTTACATACTTACAACATAATTATTTTTAATACCTTTTTTTTACAATACAAACATTTTAGAATTAAACTTTTAAAATTTTTAAAGTTTTTTGGCCAATTGCAGTGGAACGTGCTCAATTTCTGATTAAAAATTATATATAACACTTTATTGGTCATTTGTAATTAGTATTTTGGTTGCACTACTTTAATCAAAGATGAGCTCTTATTTTGAAGGCAGAACTGAGATTTCGGCGCCATGTTTGCATACGTCACGCCACTAATGTGACTAATGTCGCTGCCTTCACACTACTTCTGAAGTTAGGTTACATTTTGGCTAGAGAAAATGTAAGTTAGAAGGCTAACTCAGAAAGCTAGCCAACACTAGTGTTTGCTTTCTTCACTGGGATAGCGGTTGCAAGACAGGAGACAAAAAGAGAGGACGAATAGAGACAGAAGGTATTGGTGACAGTATTTTAAAGAGCAGGTACTGCCAAAGAGGAAACATAGTATAATTCTTGCTCAAATATAATAATAAATGCATTTCAAATGTAGACCTATGTAAATTTAGGATTTGCTGCCTATACTGGGTGGATAAACTATTGGAAACATCAGTTTTCCATAAACATTAATCATGTTATTTATTAATGAATGAAAATGCTGCTATTGTGTCTGATGTTGATGGTGACACGTTTCTAAATTATATAATCTCCATATATGTAACTGAAAAAGTTTTTTTTTTTATTTAAAATGTAAAAATAAGAGAGGAGAGTGAGAGAGCAGGTTCTTCCAAGAAGAGAGAGACAAGAGGAGAAGATAGCAGGAGAAAGGGAAAAAATTATCTAGTGAAGGAATAGACTATAGTAATGAGTTTTTTAACATTTGTCAGGCCAGCCCTGAAAGATAGCCAAACCTGAAAGATACTCTGCTCAATTTGTTAAACGGTGATGATGAACAAGTTGGATGTTGTAGTGAGAGGCAAATTTTTCTAGGGACTGTATGCACAAGAAGGTTTCAGAGACCGGATGACATGCTTGGATGCCAATCATAATTTGTAGTGCAGTGCCTGTGCAAAGTTGACAGTTTCTTTCTGAAGAAGCATGTGAAATCCCTCAGTGATGCCAAGCAACCTTTTGAAAACCACTAACAGGTAGATCACAGGAAGTTTGGATAGTTTTGATTGCAAACCTAGTGCTGTTGGTGTATTGATTGTCTGAAGGAATTTCATGACGGCAGGCAAATTCATCAGGAGTGGATTAACTGAGCGCAACTGACATGACCATCGGGTGTTCGATATTTGTACAAGCTCTCCATGCTCAATGTGGAGCTCTTTCTGAATAGCAAGAAACTGGTTGTGGTTGATTGCAGACAAACTAAAAAACGAGTAGAGGTTCTCAAACAGATCAAAAAAATCATAGGCTTCAGGAATGCGACAACAACCTCCTGCTCAACACCAAGAAGACCAAGGAGCTCATAGTGGACTTCAGGAGGAATGCTGACACTCATCCACCCATCCACATCAATGGTGTGGCAGTGGAGTGTGTGAACAGCTTCAGATTCCTGGGGATCCACATCTCACAAAACCTCACCTGGACAACCAACTGCTCCAACCTGGTCAAGAAGGCTCACCAACGGCTCTTTATCCTGAGGAGCCTGAGGAAAAACCACCTCTCTTCAGACATCCTGGTGAACTTTTACCGCTGCACCATCGAGAGCATCCTAACCAACTGTATTACAGTTTGGTATGGGAACTGCTCTGTCGCGGACCAGAAGGCGTTGCAGAGGGTGGTGAAAACCGCCCAGCGCATCGCTGGAGCCCCACTTCCTGCTGTAAAGGACATCTACAGGAAGCGTTGTCTTAGGAGGGCCATAAACATTAGAAAAGACTCCTGCCACCCAGCACATGGACTGTTTGCCCTCCTGCCCTCTGGGAAGCGCTACAGGAGCCTACGGACCAAGACCACTAGGTTCAGGAACAGCTTCTTCCCCACAGCTGTCTCCCTGCTGAACTCTGCCCCCCATGCCCCACCCCACCCCTAACACATACACACGGATCTGAGCACCAGGACTCTACCAAGTTATCATTGCACTACTGTAGATATGCTGTTTATAATGTAAATCATTTTCCCTGCACTACTGTACATACAGTATACTATATATTCTGTAGATTATGTAAATCATCCATTGCACTGTACTGTACTGCACATACTGTATACTTAACATTCTGTAGATAATGTAAATCACCCACTACTGTACACTACTCATATCGTAATTTATCTATACTGTTACCATAGCCTGTTCATAGACATAGATATAGACACTGCACATATGTATATCTTTTTTATATCTTTTTTATCTTTTTTTATATCATTTCATACTGCACTTTGTAAATTATGTTATTTAAACACTGCTAAAAGCACTTCTGGT
Source organism: Galaxias olidus (assembly GCA_026901105.3). NCBI lineage: Eukaryota > Metazoa > Chordata > Actinopteri > Galaxiiformes > Galaxiidae > Galaxias > Galaxias olidus. The sequence goes on from JAPMUY010010576.1 coordinate 110,806, forward strand.
TGAGATGCAATCTGTATTTCGTTGCTTTGTACTTGTGACATGCGCAATGACAATAAAGTTGAATCTGAATCTGAATCTGAATGGCCTTGAAGGTGTGGCCAAGGACCGGGTTTAGGTCATGTGCATAGCAATGCACATAGACAGCCTCTGGATGTTTTTCCCGGAAACGGGCTTGCACCCCTCGAACAGATCCACTCATCACTGCTGCACCGTCGTATGTTTGGGCCACAACTTTCAGGTCAGCAATGTTATTGGACACAAGAACCTGCTTGACTGCATTAGTGAAAGATCGCTTCTGCACCATAGCCATCCAGTTTGTTCAAGCAAAGTAATCTTTCTTTGTTACCTTCTGGTTGAACATAACGCACACATGCAGCGAGCTGTTCTGTGTGCCCATCCTTGGCTTTGTCTGCCATTACTGCATACATCTTCGAGTTCTTTACTTCTTGAAATATCTGCCTCATGACCTCTGTCGATCAACATCCAATAAATTCATTTTGAGAAGAAGGCGAGAGGTATGTAGTGTTAGCTGGAGCTTTGTATCTCTGCAAGAAAGGGTCAAACTTTTGCAGCAGCTGCAAACATTCAAGGAAGATCCCTTGGTTGGGGCTGTCCACCGATTCATTGTTGCCACGAAAAGAAATGCCCTGTTTGGCCAGAAAGGCGGTAAGGCGGTAACTGAAAAAATGCGGCAAAGATACTCCCTTCTTTCACTGATCTCAGCTACACGCGCAGTTTGTAGCTGCTCGGCTACGTCACCATGAACTTTGCTTGCTTTGGAGCTCACCGATGCCATCATGGAAGCCTTGTGTAATAAAGTATGCTCATGGTCCCTAAACGAATCCAGAGCCCTCTTCCAGTTGGTGTAGCCAGTAGAGGCTAGACCATCTTTGTTGTGCCTAGATTGCTGCCTGCCGAACAGAATTTTGTCTGACTGAATATTCTAGCCAGTTGTAAGTGTCATATCAGCTCCCCTGTAAAGACCTCTTCTGAAGTCCAAAATGTTTGGAAGGAAACTGGATGTCTTACTTGCTTTCGACCGGTGTCTGCACTTCCTAAATCTGTCTCATTAGAGCCCTGTCCTATCTTTTCCTCATCTCTCCTCCCTTGCTCATCTGTGAAGCAGCAGTGAAAAACAAGTTAGACCTTTAGCCACAACAAAACTCACAACAACACTATCAACTGTCTCATTTGCTCTATGTTTTATCTTGTTTATGTTATTCTTTCTCTCCTATATGAAAGAGTTTTGAGCTACAATTTTGTGTTTTTTAACATAAGCTATAGCCTACAAATAAGGGTATTATTTAATAATTGCTTATTGCGCCACACACACACACACACACACACACACACACACACACACACACACACACACACACACACACACACACACGAGTTGTGTCTTCCGTGTTGTGTCTTCCAATGTCCACTAGATATTAATTATTACAAATCGAAAGATAGAGAGAGATATAGTACATTGTATATAGCATCAGGACCAGGGAAGTTGGACAGATGTTAAAATGTAGTTGAGGCTCCCAGCTCTCTAATTCCACAGGGAACTTAATATATATTCTCCCTTTTGTATTAACACAATGAACAAGGAACATAACAACAGGCACTTGAACCTATAAACATGGCATACTTAAATGAACATTGGCTATGCAGGGCTGTATGCTTACTTTTTTTTAGGTGGTAGCATCAATGCTAGCAAGCTAAATATCTCAGTAGCACAGACAAATATTTAGTGGACACACAGGTGGGCAGTTAAACATGTTTCATCAGTCAAAAAAATACTTAATTTACTTTTTTGTGCGCCTTCAGCTCTTTATCTCTCTATCGCCTTTTTTGTAGGCATGTGCAGAGCGAGCTAACACGAAAATGAAGAAATATCCCTATATTCTTTTTTTGGAGGGAGTGGGGGGCTGGCGTTGTATTAGCATATCAACCTAAAACATTGATAAGAAACTATGAGCTAGCAACTGCAAGGTAATTTGAACATAAAAAAGCTAGCTACATGGATTATCAACTTAATCATTCAAGTATTTATTTATATCAACAATGTGGTGTAATCATGTTTCTGTGAAAGCAAGGCCCCCGCTGCCATGTACTGTGCTTGCTGCTGTGCTGTGTGACCTGTGTGGGACGACCTTTCTTCTAAATAATTTACCATTAAACGGACTGAGCAGACCACTGTTTTCCATAGGTTGATAGAGTAATTTTACTTTGTTAATAATATTCATAATTTGCCTCACTGCCTTGTTACAAAAGCTTTGGAGAACCACTGAGGTGGACTAGCTGGCTAAATAACAAGCCCACTCCTTCACCAACCTGAGCTTGTGGAGGAGGCAGTAGTGGCTGACTGGTAGTCCTGACTCATCTGCTGAAGCAGCAGGAGATAACTTTTCCACCACCTCCAGCCTTGCTCGCACGTCGTTGCCTTCACCTTTCTTTCTGAAAAATTGTCATATCCATTGTGTAGAACTGTGGATAATTGTTGGTCTTCCTGGCTTAGCTAGCTAGTTACGTAAGGCCAGATGCCAAAATGACAAGCGCTGTAATCCGCGCGCTCTCTGTCTCTCGCTCTTCTCGTTCTCAAACAAAATGCGCGCGTGTCAAGTAATGCATAGTAGATCTGGGCCTTTTTTGATAAACATTATCATATTATTGAGGTGAGTTTTATGCATGTTTGGAGTGACAAATTAATAGATCCTGCCAAATTTTTTTTTATTATTTGTATACGTATTATTTCGCATATAGCCCCGGACACCCAGGTCTAACGACGTCCCTGCTGCAACATATGAAAACATTTAAACTTTATCAATGAGATAGATATGACACGCGTTGAACCATTTGAGTGCCTTGACACGACTACCGCTGTAGTGTGCGTGCACTGTGTTTATACAGGTTTAGCCTGGTTTATACTTCTGCGAAGCAGCACGTAAACAGCTCTGCGTAGCTTCCAAGAGCAGGGGTTTCTGGGAAAGCGTAGCTCACCGAGGCCTGCCGACGTGTTGACGGGGAGTCCTCCAAAATCCTAACAGCCCATCGTGCGAAGCATCTTCTCAGTGCGTCAAACAATTGCTGATTGGTTGAGCAGGGTAGGAAGCAAGTAGAGATTCGGTAATATTTTGGCTGTATCTAAACAAATTAAAACGTAGATGACACAATGAACTGGAGCAGATAGGCTGATTTTCAATAGCCTTTGAATCATATTAGTGGTTTTCTATGCACTTAGCTTGTACATAGTATAGCCTATGTATACAGTGCTGTGCAAAAGTATTTGCCCCCTTACAGATACTTATTGTTTTTGCACATTTGTCACACTTAAATGTTTCAGATTATCAAACACATTTTTATATCAGACAAAGATAACCTGAGTAAATACAAAAAGCTGTTTTTAAATGATGATTTCATTTATTAAGGGAAAACAGCTATCCAAACCAACCTGGCCCTATGTGAAAAAGTAATTGCCCCCCCTTGTTAAATCATGAATTAACTGATATTAACCACATTTTTGGGAAAGCTGAGTTCAATTTCCCTAGCCACACCCAGGCCTGATTACTGCCAGAACTGTAAAATCAAGAAATCACTTAAATAGAACCTGTCTGACAACATGGAGTAGGCTAAAAGATCTCAAAAAGCAACACATCATGCCCCGATCTGAAGAAATTCAAGAACAGATGAGAAACAAAGTCCTTGACATCTATCAGTCTGGAAAGGGTTAAAAAAGCCATGTCTAAGGCTTTGGGACTCCAGCGAACCACAGTGAGAGCCATTATCCACAAATGGAGAAAACATGGAACAGTGGTGAACCTTCCCAGGAGTGGCCGGCCTACCAAAATTACTCCAAGAGCGCATCGACTCATCCAGGAGGTCACAAAAGAACCCAGAACAACATCTAAAGCACCGCAGGCCTCACTTGCCTCAGTTAAGGTCAGTGTTCATGATTCAACAATAAGAAAGAGACTGGGCAAACATGGTATCCATGGGAGAGTTCCAAGACGAAAACCACTGCTGGCCAAAAAGGACTCAAAGGCCCGTCTCACATTTGCCAAAAAACATCTTGATGATCCCCTTCACTTGGGAAGACTTGGGAAAATATTCTGTGGACTGACGAGACTAAAGTGGAACTTTTTGGAAGGTGTGCGTCCCGTTACATCTGGCATAAAACTAACTAGCATTTCAGGAAAAGAACATCATACAGACAGTCAAACATGGTGGTGGTAGTGCTGCTTTGCTGCTTCAGAACCTGGGCGACTTGCCGAAATTGATGGAACCATGAATTCTGCTCTCAACCAGAAAATCCTGAAGGAGAATGTCCGGCCATCAGTTCGTGACCTTAAGCTCAAGAGCACTTGGGTTATGCAGCAGGACAATGAAGGTTTTGGAGTGGCCTAGTCAGTCCGGACTTAAATCCGATTGAGATGCTGTGGCATGACCTTAAACAGCCCGTTCATGCTCAAAAACCCTCCAATGTGGCTGAATTAAAACAATTCTGCAAAGAAGAGTGGGCCAAAATTCCTCCACAGCGATGTGAAAGACTCATTGCCAGATATCGCAAACGCTTGATTGCAGTTGTTGCCGCCAAGGGTGGCACAACCAGTTATTAGGTTTAGGGGGCAATTACTTTTTCACATACGGCCAAGGTTGGTTTGGATAGATTTTTTCCCTTAATAAATGAAATCATCATTTAAAAACAGCTTTTTGTATTTACTCAGGTTATCTTTGTCTGATATAAAAATTTGTTTGATAATCTGAAACATTTAAGTGTGACAAATGTGCAAAAACAATAAGTATCTGTAAGGGGGCAAATACTTTTGCACAGCATTGTATAGGCTATATGTTACAACTTTTTTCTTTGTTTGATAAACTGTATATGAATATATTGTACAGCACTTTGATCAGCTCTGCTTGTTTTAAACGTTTTCGATAAATAAACTTGATTTGATTTGATATAAAAAAATATGAAAAGCAGTGAGCAACCTTCGGTTTCTTTGTTTATACTTTCGAGGGACACAAACGGGAGTTTCCGTGTCTGTGCGTCTTCTACGGTTTTCTGTACATTCTGGAATACTAAATTCGACACTGCCACCTAGTGGGCCCGTTAAACTTACGTTGAAGTATGTAGGCGAATATGTTCACTGTGCGAACATAAGCGCCAAATGAACGTTTACATTCGCTAACGCAATCACGCAGAAGTATAAACCAGGCTATAGTTTGAACTTCTCTCATCTCTATCCAGACTGCTACAAACAGAGACAGTGGAAAACCACTCTGAGGAAGACGAAGAGACGTGGCCGAAAATCTAGCTAGACTTCACATTTTCTTATTTTTTTCCAGAGCCGCCAAATAATGCGCGAGACTCACGCAAATTATCATATTTAAACGCTCTCACGCCACACCTCGTAGCCTATTTCTTACGATGCATTCACACACTTGCTTTTGGAAAGGCCAAACTGCTAAACCACCGAAAAAAAAAACTATAAAATGCCGCTTTGCATGGCGCTTACGCACAGCCAGCCCTTGTGGAATCCGAAGCAAAACTATCGGATAGTGCATTATTTTTATAACTTCTCCAAAGCGGCAAGCCACACAGACCAAAGCGGCTATCCAATTTGAGAATTTTTTTATTTCTATGTTCATTTTATTACATTTTATGATTAGGGGTAAGGATTAGAAGTTATGAAATTGGCTGTAAATAGTCACGTTTCTTCAAGTACAAAAACAAATGTCCGCCATGTGTGGTGACAACCAGAGCCTCAAAAAGAATTGCGCGCACGCACAACTACAATCATCTCTCAGGCCAAGATTTTAGGATAAGTTGGCAGCCCTTTTTGTTGTTGCTCAGGAAAGACAATAGTAATACATTGTATGTTTGTTTAATACTCATTCTCGATAAACATCTGAATGAGAAAACAAGGCTGCTGTCGGTCGTGACTTTTCTATCTCGTTTTCTGTCGTTTTCAGGATTGGACCACATGCACAAGAAGTTGTTAAAATAAATGGTGTTGGAAGTACATTTTAGGATCATTGTAAATCAATTGTATGTAATAGAGGCCTAATCGTGTGTAACTGTATCCATCTAATTGTAAAGGAATTGTCAAGAGTGTAGGCTACATAATACTATTGATGAATTTCATTTGTACATAAATTGAGTTTGCATGTGTTCAGACAAGTACTTGACTGTGAAGCTATCAGCTGCTGCTGAGACCTAAGTCATGATGTAAACAGATAGATATTATAGTTGTCTTAACGGGGATTCATGCTTCTTGACCACCCTATTGTCATGGCCCTGAGAGGACCTAATGTCCGTCTAACTGAAAAGGGATTATTGGTTTCACCAGTCCCCTATGGACAGGATATTTAAGTTCCAGTTCACATGTGTTGTTTTCATTCATTTCCTTTGCTGCATGGTGTGTGGATTCCCTGGTCTGTTTTACCAAGTAAATGCAAGTCTCCTGCTGGAGCTTTATACACTCCTGTTTTCCTGCCAGGTTCGTTGTGGATAGTTTCTAGAATTATTTTAGTAATGTGTAGCCCAACTCCGCTCTTAAGCCTAGTATAGCCTACTAGCCCTGACACCTATAGGGGTTTGGGTTAATCAACTATCGGAAGAAATAAGTGAAATGTGGGAAACTTACATCCAGTAAGTTAGATAATATCAGATAATGATATTATCCCTAATTACATTGTTAGTTGAAATATTTCACATTAAAACATATAATATCCCCACTGTACAAAACTGGTAGCTTTATAAGTTCTTTATTTAATGCATAGGCCTACACCACATTATGCTTGGCGAGAAAATTTGGCAATACTACTTTTACACCGGTGATGGCACCTATGGGGAGCGTGGGGTATGTTTCCTTTCGTTTTCAATTAATGTGGTGGTTTTGTGCAAACGAGTGAATGAGATATAAATGCTTAGAAGGAAATATAGTACCAACGTAAACTAGGCTGGCGCTGTTTAAACTGGCGAATTATTCCGGAGTTCTCCCGGCTAAAGTCTGAAGGACACGCGCGTGACAAGAAAGTAACACCAGGCATATTTAAAATAAACAATTAACATTACAAAAAAGAGGCCCATTTATATAATTATAAATAGAAACATACACGCACATTTTATAACACGTCTAAGTGAGATAACAAGGAGAGTCAAATGTTCCCCTGCTACATTGGGGTGTATACTACTATGGCTAACTCACGGGAAAAGTTTGCTATAAAGGGGAGGACACAGCATACTTCAAGAGAAAGCGAACTTTCCCTGTTTGTTTCTTTTTGGCCGAGGCAATTGCGATTGCCTATCTATAGGCCTACTTGTTTGTTTCTGCTTTTTGATATGCCTTTGTGGTAGCTTACAGCATTTGTGGTAGCTTACAGCATTACAACCATTTTGGATTGAGCCAAACACTTCACAAGGATCGCGACTAAACATTACAGGTGTTTACTCAGAGTTCTTTTAACCTTGGAGAATTTAGCTAGAAAAAAGGGGCTACACAGCACGCCACGAATGAACGACCAAAGCGACGTCTTTTTGCTGGTGTTTGTTCGCTGACATAACTGCAGCCGGTACTGTAGAAAACGAGTACCATCACGTTTTTAGAATTTTGGCATCAAATTGGTACCAAAGTATCGGTTCTCGTGACATCCCTACTCCAAGATGAGCACTTAAAAAACAAATATTTAGAATGGATTTGGGTTGAGAGCAAATATGTCATTGGGTTTTTTGAGTGGGCACCCTCCATCCCGGATGTTTAGTTAATTTGAGCGCACGACACCTCCAGAAGGCTTAACAGTGAGCAGTGACTTCTCAGACACACCCTCCTCTACATCAGCTCTTGGCACGGCCAGATAATCAAAAATATGAAATAATTTATACAGACCTCCAACTTCTGGCTTGAGACATGTAACGCTCAGACAGTCGAAGATGAATCTTACAATGTGATCCTATCTTAATGACTTAAAAACAGTATCTTGCGAAAGTATTCAACCCCCTTGAAACTTTACAAATGATACATTGAGATTTTGTTCTGTTTAAAATTACACATTTTGAGGGTCAGTCTTTTGAAATAAAATATTAAAGTGACGTTAGTTTTGTGTTAGAAAACGTTTGTAAGAAAAATAAATAACTGAAATATGCTGTTTGCATAAGTATTAAGTAGTAAGTAGCTCCTGTGCTTTGGAAGTTACAAGTTGAGATGAAAAATATTCCCCTAACGAGGACACTTACTTACCCCAAAAGACTTATGGATGTTATGGCAGCAAAAGGTGGCTCTACCAAATACTAATGTGTAGGGGTTGAATACTTCTGCAAGCAGCATTTATAATTTTTTTATTTTATTCAAAAGACCTGCTGATGGATAATTAATTTTAGCATTGAAAATTTACTGTTAGTATTTTTATAGCAAAATCATATGCTCTGACTGTA
>JAPMUY010010577.1:0-5000 GCA_026901105.3 Galaxias olidus
AGTTCATCACCCTGTACAGCTTATCTCTCTCTCTCTCTCTCTGTGTGTGTGTGTGTGTGTGTGTGTGTGTGCTTATCTCTCTCTCTCTCTCTCTGTGTGTGTGTGTGTGCAGGTGGCCATGCAGTTCATCACCCTGTACAGCTTATCTCTCTCTCTCTCTCTCTCTCTGTGTGTGTGTGCAGGTGGCCATGCAGTTCATCACCCTGTACAGCTTATCTCTCTCTCTCTCTCTCTCTCTCTCTCTGTGTGTGTGTGCAGGTGGCCATGCAGTTCATCACCCTGTACAGCTGTGAGGACGTGGTGACGGCTCAGATTGAGGGCAGCTCAGGGTCGGTGTGGAGGATCAGCCCGCCCAGCCGGCAGGAGGTCATCAAGGAGCTGCTGGGAAGCCCGGTGGACATGACCCTCCGCCTGGCATGGACCTTCCAGAGGTGGGGTTAGGGGTCAGGGAGGGGTCAGGGTGGGGTCGGTGTGGAGGATTAGCCCGCCCAGCAGAAGGAGCTGTTGGGGTTCTGATTAGAATCTGACCTCTGACCTGTGTGTGCTCCCCTCAGAGACCTGGGGAAAGGTGGGGGTATTAGAATCTGACCTCTGACCTGTGTGTGCTCCCCTCAGAGACCTGGGGAAAGGTGGGGGTATTAGAATCTGACCTCTGACCTGTGTGTGCCCCCCTCAGAGACCTGGGGAAAGGTGGGGGTATTAGAATCTGACCTCTGACCTGTGTGTGCTCCCCTCAGAGACCTGGGGAAAGGTGGGACTGTGGAGCACAGCTCAGACAAACACTCCATCCACCTGGAGCCTGGCAGCCTGGTGAGGGCCCAGCTGGCAGAGCTGCTGCTAGGCAACCGCACTGAGCCTGTGTAAGGAGAGAGAGAGAGAGAGAGAGAGAGAGAGAGAGAGACTTTGTTATTTCTAAATCTAAAGTGCTTTCCATAAACATAGACAATTCAATGTGCAACATCAATTAGAGAGTGAATAAACAGTTTACACAAGGCTATGTTCACTGTGTGCGTGTGCGTGTGCGTGTGCGTGTGCGTTGGCGTGTTCTCTTCCAGGCGTGTTCCTCACATGTTCCCTAACTACATCCGTGCTCCGAACGGCGCGGAGGCCAAACCCGTCAGCCAGCTCTACAACGGTACAGACCGCTCTCATTGGCCATCCCACACCATGCTGTGCTCTGATTGGTGCCCCTGACACTGTGCCGTGTTGTGATTGGCTTTCTCCTAGGAGAGGAGGAGGGCTATCTGGACGTGACCCTATCCCTGATGAGGGGCGGGATTGGGGGAGGCGGCCAGCAGGAGTGGTGGGACGTGGCCATCGCAGACTGCCCCGCCTCCTCTGACCTCTGTGGCGTCCTGCCTATGGTCATCTTCAACGACAAGGTCAGCCCGCCCAGTCTGGGCTTCCTGGCCGGCTACGGGTGAGAACACACACACACACACACACACACACACACACACCCCCTGTATGTTCTGTTTTAATCCTGACATTCATGTATTCTCCTCTCCTCTCCTCTCTTCTCCTCTCCTCCCCCTCTTCCTCCCCTCCCCTCCCTCTCTCCTCTCCTGCAGCATCATGGGTCTGTATGTGTCGGTGGTGCTGGTGATTGGGAAGTTTGTGCGAGGATTCTTCAGTGAGATCAGTCACTCCATCATGTTTGAGGAGCTGCCCTGTGTCGACCGCATTCTCAAACTCTGCACAGACATCTTCCTGGTGAGACCCCCCCCTCAGAGAGAGACCGCACCAATACACAGCTACACTCTCACATTTCATCCCCAATGACGGGTGTGTGTGTGTGTGTGTGTGTGTGTGTGTGTGTGTGTGCAGGTGAGAGAGACGGGGGAGCTGGAGCTGGAGGAGACCTTGTACTCCAAACTGATCTTCCTGTACCGTTCACCGGAGACCATGATCAAATGGACGAGAGACAGTCAGCGAGACAGAGAGAGAGACAGAGACAGAGACAGACACTGAAATCTCTACATCACCATGGAGACAGAGACAGACACTGAAATCTCTACATCACCATGGAGACAGAGACAGACACTAAAGTCTCTACATCACCATGGAGACAGACACTAAAGTCTCTAAATCACCATGGAGACAGACACTAAAGTCTCTACGTCACCATGGAGACAGAGACAGATTCTGGAGTCTCCACATTACCATGGAGACAGATACAGAGACAGATACAGCAATCTCTACATCACCATGGAGACATAGACAGATACTGCAATCTCTAAATTACCATGGAGACAGAGACAGATACGGCAGTCTCTATATCACCATGGAGACAGAGACAGAGACAGATACGGCAGTCTCTATATCACCATGGAGACAGAGACAGATACTACAAACCGGTGACCATAAAGACACTGAAGTCTCTGACTATCTATCTGACTGACTGACACACACACACACACACACACACACACATCTGACTGACTGACACACACACACACACACACACACACACACATCTATCTGACTGACTGACACACACACACACACACACACACACACACACACACACACACACACACATCTATCTGACTGACTGACACACACACACACACACACATCTATCTGACTGACTGACACAACACACACACACACAGACACACATATCTATCTGGGAGGTCATCTATCTGACTGACTGTTCTCCAGTCTAGCACACACACACACACACACACACACACACACACACTTACACACAGTCACTATGGAGGTCATCTATCTGACTGACTGTTCTCCAGTCTAGCTTTGTGCTGTGCTCAGTGTTGATGAGACCATGAACGCTTCTTACACTTTACGGGGTCAGCCTCCTGTTTAGGACCACAGTGTCTCCGGGGTTGCTGTGGGAGCACCAGGCAAGCTGATAAAACAAGCGCTACTGCCCATAGTGATTGGTCAATGAGTAATAGCTCCCTTCATAGTGATTGGTCAATGGGTAATAGCGCCCTAGATGTTTCTGTCTTGATTGAAGTGAGCTCTGGACCTCTGAACTACACTCAGACAGTGACAGCATTACTTCAAAAATGCTTCAAAACATAGACATTTGTTACACACTGAAAATAATTTCATGCTATAGCATAAAATATTAGTGCGGTTTTCTGGTAATAATTTTTCGTTTGATTATAGTTTCTGATTATACTTTCTTAAAACGGTGGTGTGCTCTATAGACAGATGCTGATTGGCTGAGGTTAGGGGTCAGACTAAACCTCCACCAATAGAATCTCGAGGTGCCACACGTGGTCAATAAGCATCAAATAAAGATGGACGACACTAGACTAAACGCATCACCGCTTAGGCACAAACATCTATCTAGTAATTAACGCTAATAAACATTGTTCTACTTAGTTTAATCCTGTAGTTACAGTAGAGTTCTTCAGATATTGTTCTAGTTTAATCCAGTAGTTACAGTAGAGTGCTTCAGACATTGTTCTAGTTTATTCCAGTAGTTACAGTAGAGTTCTTCAGAAGATGTAAACATCTTATGTTCGTATGCTGAGTTGGGCTGAATGCGTATTAGTATATGTTCATAAATATCTTTAAAACTTAAGGAATGCCTTATGCATGCAATGTTTACACATTTATTATTATGATTCTTATTTATTATTCAAATATACGTGATGCCCGTCTCTGGCTGTTGCTTGGGATCTGTCTCTGGGAAAACTTTTTGTGCTGGAAATGATTCATAAATTGTGATACTATGAAAAAACAATCAAATGTCCTCTACCGTAGTGCCTTTAATGGTGATTTTGAAATGTAACATTAACATGACTTGCTTGAGCAGTTGCCAAATCAATGCCAAATATTCACAAATGTATTATGCGCAGCGATTCTGTGAATTGAAACCAAACCGTTTTATTAACTTTCTAGAAGCGTGTCTATACTTTAATGTTCTCATTAAAGCTGTAATAATGACTGACGACTGCTGCAGGCTGTGCTCTCTGACCCGTTGCCATGGTAATAACTATTCAGGAGGGTTTCCCTAGCTAAGCCTGTGTGTGAATAAACTGCCCAGGAGTACTGCTAGTGGAACTATATACATAAACATGCATTATTATTATTATTATTATTATTATTATTATATATGGCAGCTTAGACTGTTCATCACCCCTCCATGTCACCCTACACTAAGTCCAAGTCTATGACAAACTAACTAATGAGTGTTCTTAGGAATAGGGTAATTTATTTGTTCAAATACACATTTTCTATGTACTACATTGGATGTTAATTTAAACAATAGAGAAACCAATTACCAAGCAACTCATCTGCAAAGCAACTTTATTTAACATTTCAAATTAAAACAATACGTCAACTGGATAACATGATGTCTATAAAAACACATAGGAGCACTATGCTGCAGATACGGGGGGGTGATAGGCTCAGAGCTGCCATTATGCTTCCACATCAGCATCATCATCCTCATTGTTCAGCAGGAAGTCGCTGATCTCTTCCTTCATCTGGGACCTGCCAGGTAAGACCAACACACACACACACACACACACACACACACACACACACATTAAAGTTAAACATGTATGAAGACCTAATATACCACTCTAAAGTTGCAAATACATCTCAGTCTATCTGTACAGAAGTCCTCTTGATTACTCCTCTAGTGATTTAAACTCTGTTTGTGGATGGAGACCATCACACAGAGTCACTATCTCTAAACCTGTGTGATTATTACAGCACTATCTCTAAACCTGTGTGATTATTACAGCACTATCTCTACACCCTGTGGGATTATTACAGCACTATCTCTACACCCTGTATGATTATTACAGCACTCTCTCTAAACCTGTGTGATTATTACAGCACTATCTCTCTAAACTTGTGGGATTATTACAGCACTATTTCTAAAGCCCTGTAAACAGGAAGACAGGAGGACGTTGTTTCACTGACAGGAAGTGAACAGGAAGTAGACCTCACCTTCTCTTCCTCCTGTGGGCCTCAGACAGGATGTAGTTTGGCAGGTCCTCTGCCGCCCTCTA